>JAFVLL020040950.1:0-15546 GCA_021397915.2 Tor tambroides
TGCATTCTTCCCAACAATTGGAAAGAGTGACTGATGATTATTTTTAACATGTCAGTCATTTCAGTCTGATCTTTCTTAGTTTTTAAGGCACACGCTTTGATTGTTTTGTGATCCTGTCACAATGTAACACAGGCTTTACCAAGAGAATATTGTTAAAGGATGGGGAGGTGCAGACTAAATTAGACCCAATGGCAAACCCTTGTCCTGAGAGTAAGTGATTCACATCACTGGTTACTCATCTGAAGAGAGAATTAAATTGAAGCTTTAATAGTAGCAAAAACATCACTTTGAATTCTAAGGGTCAGAGAGAGGTTGCAAAATATTCATGAAAACTGCATTTACAATTGTTTTGTCCAAAAGCCTTTCATTTTAACAATATAAGTGGACCTCAGAGAAAAAATGGAAACACAAAAACAAGTATATGATATGACTCTTTTAACTAATAACCAAGCAGTAGCAATGCCTGTGTTCTGCTTTCACGCTGGGGTGGCTGAAAAGAGAATAAATGTCAAAGTTATCAGGGACATTTTCTGATTTACAAAAGCAGAATAAATAGTCAGTTAAGGACATAGTACAAAGATCTGAAGTTGTGACGGGCAAATTACTGCTGAGATGAGTGGATTGGCACAGGGATCATAAAAAAATCAATGTGTTTGAAAGCACAGTTCACCCAAAATTGAACATTGTGTAATTTATTTATGCTCATGTTATTCCCAACTTCAAAATGTCTTTAATATATGTAATAGTTGTGCGTGTGTGTATATGAGGTCTGTATGGAAAGTATCCAGCCATGTAATATGTAAAAACAGAGACATTTATCAACCCATTTATCGAAGAAGATACAAGATATAAGAAACATTGTACATTTCCAAAACACATCATGAGCTAAGTATATCATAGAAACCATGGACGTAAATTGTTCTCTACGATCTAGCTTGCAACTGATGCATTGAAAAGATCTGACTCAAAAGACTGATTTGTTCATGAATCAGAACGATTTGATTGGACCTGTTTATGAGTCAGACTGATCTGTTTTCAAGTTTTCAACTTACTGATTGTGACACAATATTGATGGATCGTGGGCCACTGCTTTTTGGGGTTGCACCAACCGTTCATTTACCAGCCCTAAGCTTTACCCAATATGATGATCCTTATCTCATAACATTAGTTCATAAAGTTTTGCAGTACTTTTGTAATATTCATGCAGCCCTGCCATTCACTAAACCACAGGGAAATAAACAGTTGCTTATCTCACTCAAACCAGCATTTTCTCTGGCATCCTCTTTGCACTCTGTCAGATTAAGGATGTATGATCGGTAGGGGTTTATACTTGTATTAACTTAAAACTTTTCAAGACTCTGTTAATAAAAATATTTATATATATTCAGAAAACTAAACTTTTACTCATGAAATATAAATCAAGCTAGTATAAACATGACAAGAAACACATAAATGGCTCATCAAACTGATAAGAGCAATAAAAAAGCAACACCCCCGTCTTATTAAAACTGTCCACTGGGTCCTCAACATCACGACAAGAGATGCTGGAATATCACTCTGAAGCCGTGTTTTTACATTGATTCACAACAGGGTGCTGTGCTAACTTTCTCACAGCGTTGCATGCCAACACAGCCTTGTGCTAAAAAGATGTCGCCTTCTCTCACAGCCAGAAAGAGTGAGAACTCATCAGAAAGTTCTGGATCCACCATTGGCTTCTGTAAACAGCTCCTGACCGTTTCACAACCTCTCTGCGTGTCAGATGGTGTTGTTGGTGTTGTTAGGGCCAAATTGAACAGCAAAAAGTATTGTCAGACATGTACTAGGGGAGAATATTTCTGTCTGTATGAAGTATAGAGGAAAGGAGCAGGTTTGTTAGTGGCCATGGTGTCCCTGGGAGAGAGCAAGAGGCCTCTGTTCCAGAGGTGTCTGGTGGGTTTGAGAAGTAAAGAGGCACAGATGTCATTTTTGTAGTGGAAAACTGTGTACTTGTATCTATTTTTTATTTTGGTGCCTGCAATGATGCTCCCTAAGAGGTTCTCAGACTATACCAAACAGTGAATTTGCTTGATGAAAATAATTGGCCAAGCTCAAAACTGTTTTTGCAATATTTACAAAAGGCAATAGGCAACAGACCGGATTGTGAAAGCTAAATTAGATGTGTTGCGACAGGCTTAAATGAAGTGCATCTGTATTGTTGAGCACTCATTTTGTGTACAGCTGTATTTGTAAGAACTGAGTCGTGTTTCACTGGTTCAATCACTGGTGGTTTGTGGCAAAGTCCAGTCCATTTAAAGGCTTCCTGGTGGGACAGAAATACATTGATTGAAGGATTGTATATTGGAAATTATTTTACTGGGAGTCTATGAGAGCAGTATGAGCAGTACTTACATTGGAAAATCAGATTAAGTTTTTATTGGACATGAATTTTTTTTATTCAGATGCTTTTTTCTTTTTTTAATAGAAATAACACACTACTGTTATGTGATCAAAGCTTATTTTCTTTTTTATTCTCTGAAATTTTACTCTTATTAAATGAGTATTTTTCTTTGGTTAGATAATATTTTATTATATAACATTTAATTTATATAATTTATTATTTATGTTTTTCTCAGCAAGAATGCATTCAATTGATCTAAAGTGACAGAAATCTGTTTTAAAATTAAAAATATCTTTATTTCAATGAAATGCTGTTCTTTTCTTCTTTCTGTTCATCAAAGAATCCTGAAAAAACAGCACAACTGTTTTCAGAATTCATAAGAAAAATATAAAAAATAAATAATGTTTCAAAAACATTTAAAAAGTCCTAAACTTATGTGTATGTGTGAATGTAATATTTAGAAAGAGAAAGAGATACACAACTGTGTCACTGCATTGGAAAAGATTGTTAATTAAACACCTACTGTACTGTGATATTTTACACTTTTTATTGCTAAAATATTGAAGTGGTCAAAGATGGATTATTTGTATAATTGTTATTCTCATTCATTAAAAAAAAAAAAAAAAATAGAGGAAGTTGAGCTTCCTGCTTCTGGTTGATGAGAACAGTGCAATTATGGATGAGAGTGAGAAGACTGTGTGTGAGACGCTAAAGTGAGATGTCCCTATGGTAGAATTTAAGTAGTTCTTTCGAACACTTTGCCTCTGAATAGTTATCAGAAATCCATACAAGAACCTGATCCTGTGCTTTCCATTGCCTTTCATCTCAGCTGGAAATTCATCACTTCCAGATTGAGTACTGTAGTGCAGAAAAACCAGTACACTCTTAAAAAAAAAGGTGCTTAAAAAGGTTCTTCAAGCGATGCCATAGAAGAAGCATTTTTGGTTCCACAAAGAACCATTCAGTCAAAGGTTCTTTAAAGAACCATCTCTTTCTTACCTTTTTATAATCTGAAGAACCTTCTTTTGCCACAAAGAACCTTTTGTGAAACAGAAAGGTTCTTCAGATATTAAAGATTCTTTATGGTACCATTTAGACACAAAGGTTTTTCTATGGCATCGTGAAGCACCTTTATTTTTAAGAGTGTTGAACGGTTTTCATGTTCACAGCAAACAATAGACTGTTAATTAGATTTAATTCTTACAGTGTTACTCATGCATGCTAATGAGAGCGATGCCAAAAAGTCTTCTTCCTTATGTCACAGTCACATGTAGTGTTACTCTGACTGTGCTGCATACTGATTCTCTGTGAGTTGAGAACCTCTTCAATAAAACCCGGTGTACTGTTTTTCCGCTTGAGTTGAATTTCAGGAATCATAGATTTACTGTAATTCATTGTAGGGCAAAATCTGCAGACTTTTGATCACTTTCGTAAAGCCACGACAGATTTATGACTCATTGGCACTTCTTTCTTGCATTTGTGTGGGACTATTTTCAATTTCGGAAAGCGACTCAAATGATCTCCCAGTCAATGTTAATCATGACCGACGTTCTAAGATCGTACAGTCTTATCTGACTGGGTTTGTATCATACAACCTGCTCAGCAACAGATGTAAAGACCTGTCTTTACAGCAGTGTTAATGGGATTCGTTGTTCAATGGAGCAGATGCCTGCTTTTCATCAGGCCTCTCTGTGTTGTGGTAGTAAAGCCTGAATGCAATTAAGATTTCAGCTGCCACCTATCATGAGTGTAATTACCAGCAGCGCAAAATCAAACAGTCCAGCCGCTTCACTCTAGACGTTTAGAATGCAAAGGGAATCAGAACGGCCTGAAGTTTATCCTCTTTGGATTAGATTTTCTCCTCCTCTCTGTGTATCAGCTTTTCTCGCTAGGGTTGTCATCAGAACTGTTCCTCCCGAGTCATAGTTATGAAAAGTTTATACTTGTGTAATGTGTGCCGGTAAGGTTACTTTACTTGAACGTTTATTGTTGAAACCATATAGGCTGGTTCCTTTTTTTTCTAAAACAGCTTCTTCTCTTCTGAGTAGGTTTTCTCTTATATGTTGGAACCTGGAGAGATTTGCTTTCATTCAGACACAAGTGTATTGATGTTGGGTGATTGGACCTGGCTTGATGTTGGGTTTCTGATTCATCGCAAAGGTGTTCATTGGAGTGCTCAGTTAAGTTCTTTCACAATAGACTCTTTAAACCATTTCTTAATGGACCTTTTTTGTGCAAGGTTTGTGCATTTTTGCATTTCTGGCTTTATTAAGATAGGACAGTAATTTTATACAGGAAGCGAAGTGGGAGAGAGGCGGAGACAGTATTGCAAGCTGGGACTTGAACTCGGGACGCCCGAAGTGCAACGGCGCTATAGCTTTGTCAGTGTGCTTCCCACGAGTCTATTGGCACTGTAATATATTTTTTTGGGGGTCAGTAAGACATTTTATGTTTTTGGGAAGAGTCTTATCTTCACTAAGGCTGCATTTAAAAAAAATTAAAAAAACTACTACTACTACTACTACTACTACTACTACTACTACTACTAATAATAATAAAAATAAATAAAGTCAAAGTTGAAATAACTTTTTCTATTTTAATATAATTAAAAAAAATGTTTTTCTAATGTAAAGGTGAATTTCCCAATAAACATTTTTTATTAGTAGTATTAGTATTATTTTAAAATATAAAACAGCTTAAAGTGTGGAAGTGTTTTTTTTCTTTTTCTTTCTTTCTTTCTTTCTTTCTTTCTTTACTAAAAGTTTTGGAAGTAATTTTCATTTATCATTTACATCATTGTTATATTTATTAAACTGTTGTTGTTAAAAAATAATACAAATATTGATTTATAATAAAACTAATTTATTTTTATGATCACAAAGAATATCTAGACACTTTATTATTATTGTTATTTTTTTAGTTGGAAATGTTTTTTTCTGCTTAAAGTATCTATCTATCTATCTATCTATCTATCTATCTATCTATCTATCTATCTGATTCATCCCCTGTGATGAAACCCTGCTAAAACTTTATATATACAGTCGGTTTACACCCATTAAATTTTTTCCAGTTTGTTTGTCTAATATGCATAGAATCTAGGATTATTACAATATTTAATTTGTATTTGAGTTAATTGTGTGCTAGTGTACATTGTGTTCCTGATGTACACCAGAGTACATAACGAGGCGTGTTGTACTATTACGTTTTCAAGCATGAGTCAGAGCCGGTAACTGGTCCGTCAAATGAATCCTGTATTACCTAATCGGGCTGAGATGGGGGCTATCAAACAAAAGCGCCAAGGTCTGTCAATCTCTGCTATTTAGAGCCATTACTGATTGGCCACGTGCCAAGGCCTCATGATGATGAGTGAAATATGATGTTCTCCGATGACAGACATCATTATATTTTGATTACTGAATGCTTCCCATAAAGAATAAGATGCTAAGATGAATGGGCAGAGGGAAGGAAAGGACAGGAGGAGCTGTGAATCAGGCAGGATGAGAAACATGTGTGGGACCTTTCCTCTTTATCATCTGCATTGGATCAACATGGGATGACGTGTCGAAGGAATTGCAAGTTGCCACATGATGAGTGTCACGCTCTTATATTATTGATGGTATGATGATGTGTATCATTTTTAATGACGGAAAATGTTTCTTAGTTGAATTGGTGATGACGTTTTATGCTGCTGAAATATACAGTACGTTCTCCTCCACTGTCATTTCAACGAGTGCTCGTAATTCACTTTTGGGTCTTGATTGTTTAATTTAGCAGAACTTGCAGCCGATCGTGGAGACTGAACTCATTATCACACTGTGAGTACATTCACTGTGGTGTTAGTGTCACCGTGAGATGTTTACTCTTCTGGTGGGTATTTTTAATGCTGTTGCCAGATCTGTTACCCCTAGGATGAGAAGTTCTTGGAAATTCCCAGATGGACTGTAGTTGCAGTTATGATTCTGCCAACTCAATCAGTTCAGTTAAATTAAATGCACTCTAAAAAAAAGAGTTCTAAAGGTGGTTCATTGGCTGGTAATCATAGGGGAACCACTTTAATTGCTATATAGCATCCATCTTTAAAGGTGCTATACAGCGCCTTAGTCAAATGTGTATAGCACTTCTATATATATATATATATATATATATAAGCACCTCAACCACCCCGAAGAACCCATTTTTGTGTGTGTAGTGTTTCTGTATATTGTTGGTATATTTTATTTATTTGCAGTCTCATTTATGTGATGTTATTAGTATTGCATGTATCTTAAAAAAAAATCTTTCTTTCTTTCTCATAATTTGACAAATGTACAGCTTGAATGGAAATTACACACAATAAAAATATATGCCTCTTCACACATCATATATTTTGTCTCAAGCATGCACTTTATTGTCAACTTGGTAACCAAGTACACTAACTTTTCAAAAAAAAAAAAAAAAGCAAAGTGTTGGGGCAAAGTGTTGGTCAAATGTTTATATTGTCATTGTCAATTTTTAAACATCTGAAAAGTAACAACAACAAAAGCATGGCAACAGCATGGCAAAAATATCAATAATATTTTGTGATCTTCATTTAGCATAAATAGTTGCCAAAATAAAGATATGTTTTTTTTTAAATATTATGCCTTTACCATTAAATACTATTTACTGATATAATGATTCCCTGTTCCTGACCTAACAGAGCAGTGCAGATTTTTTTTTTTTTGTTTTGTCAATCTTTTTCTATGCATAATATCTTTCTCTTCATGTGTGGTCATTTTACTTCAATAAGCCAAGTAATCTCCCTCTCCCTCTCTACTTTCTTTTAGCCTCCCTAAACTAATTGCACACCCAGTCTGTGAAGGTTTGGGTGTTGTGTAGAGGTCAGAATGCATTGCTTTCTCTTCACATTTTCCTATCAAAAATGTACTTTTTAATAAAAGTTTGCTTATCTCCCTAGGACACAATGATTGTTTTTACTTCTAGAGTTGTATTCCTTTTCTCTCTCCCATGTGGCTTGTCTATATCCTCTCAATCCCTTGCCTGCTGTTGTTTGTGAAATGCTGCCCAAAAATCAGATTTTTGACTTTTTTTATTAATGAAATGACTAATTATCCATTTTTAATGAACAAATTGCTGCTAATGACAGGGACATGCATTGAAACATCTAAATCAGCTGAAACAAAACTAGATAGTGACATTAACTAGGTTGGTCCCTTATGAATTATGATCAATGTTTTTCGAGAGAGACCTGAAAAGACCTTGTGAATTATGAATTGCTGTGTATCTCACTTTGAATGAAGATAGCACAATAGATAGAAATACTGAACTTCAAAGCTGTAGTAAACATTTTCACATAAAAAAGAGACACTGAGCGAGAGAGAACAAATCAGGTAAAAGGCACCGTTTGATCTGTAATGTAATTTATTTTCTGCTTCACAACCATTCAGCGAAGACATGCAAACTATTCTAAGCAAAACACAATGATGGCATAATCAATTAAACTGTGTTATGATTACAAACTCTCAGGGCTTTTGCGAGGAATGTGATCAAAACTCGCACGTTTCCGACATGTCATTTACTCTATGGCCAATTAAGGATCATCTGTTTTATTCACAGTGTTTTTTGTCTCTATAAAAATGATGCACAAGACCATTATATAACTGACTCGTTTCTTTTCTGTTCATCGACCATCACATCCAGAGGCATTTAGATTTAATGAATACGGTATAATGAGTCAGGCGATTATGATGAGAAATGTTTTGGGTGTATGTTCTGGGAGCTTAATCATTGGGTTTGTATCTCATATACAAACAGCATCTGCTCCATTGTTCACCAGCTGATTGAAATGAATGCAACAGCGCAATAATAAAAACAGTTTGGATGCTGCGCAGAAGTGGAATGAGGTGTGTGTAACTAGTGTTTTCTCTCTCAGTACAGTAAAACTGAATAACATGCAAAGAGAAGGTGACACAGTGTTGAAGAAATGGGTGCAGGTTGGAGAAGAAGCATAGCGGTACTGGTGATGTGTGTCTGGTGCTGTGGCAAATTCAAGTCCATCCCTCTTGAACCTCCTAACACAAGAGAGCTTAAGATAATAAGTGAAACATTTATCCCACAGTTATTCAAGTAGTATGCTTTCTGATCACATGACCTCATTTTGTATGTCACATTGACCTCATCATGTTACATGATTCATTTAGCCAGACATCGCTGTGGAAAAACAAATGGTTATTTTGCATTCCTAATCCAATTTGGTGTTAATGTGTTAACAGCATTTGGCAGTCTCTGATCAAATAATTGGTAATGCAAGGGATGTTAAAATCCTAGCAGATAATATGTCAGGTTCATTTGTCACACTGTAATGGAGCTGTGCACTGTTTGATACAGTGGATTTAAACAAATGTAATGGGTCATCCAGGTTTTCCATACATACAGCGAATTCCTTCCTACACACAATGCACATACTGCATAATACAGAAATAGTAGAGGCTTTTTGAAAGCCTTTGATTTGATCTTTTTTCATTCCTATAAATAAAAGTAGCAAAAGGGGGAAAGTACAGGTCATATAAATAAATGAACCACATAAGAAGAAAAAAGAAAGGCTTTTGCTTTCATTCAGCCACACACAAGCATTCAGAGCATGCTTTGGCGGAAGAGGTCAATCACAACACACTTACACATCAATTTTACACAGCGTTTGTAATCATCCGTCATTAAGCATCAGTTTGCGCCTCCTGCCTGCGGTTTGATAGCGATAGTCTGGAGCACTCAGTGTCTGTGTGTGTGTGATGAAAGAGTCTGCGGTAGTAAGACACAAGTCAAGTGTTATGACTTTTTTTATCTTACCTTCCCATGATACACACTCAGGAAACCAACAGCAGGTTGACTCCAACACCTGCCGTCTAGGTGTCAGGAAAAATCCACAGCATTCAAACTAAATCTTTAGAGCCCGTTGTCAAAAACGCAACATACTTGACAGGTGGAAAGACATGGGGTGGTGGGAATCTAATGGAAATATCCTGATTCGTACACCACAGCTGGAAATATTCTTCCTTCTTTTCTCATTCAAACCTCCTTTCCAACTCACATTTACTTTTATCACTCTGTGATTTTCTGTGCTTCTACCTCACAACCTGGTTTCTGACATTTGTGACCCTGGACCACAAAACCAGTCTTAAGTGTAAACTTTTTGAAATTGAGATTTATACATCATCTGAAAGCTGAATAAATAAGCTTTCCATTGATGTATGGTTTGTTATGATAGGACAATATTTGGCCGAGATACAACTATTTGAAAATCTGGAATCTGAGGGTGCAAAAAAATCTAAATATTGAGAAAATCGCCTTTAAAGTTGTCCAAATGAAGTCCTTAGCAATGCATATTACTTATCAAAAATGAAGTTTTGATATATTTACTGTAAGAAATTTACTAAATATCTTCATGGAACATGATCTTTACTTAATACCCTAATGATTTTTGGCATAAAAGAAAAATCGATAATTTTGACCCATGCAATGTATTTTTGGCTATTGCTACAAATATACCCCAGCGACTTAAGATTGGTTTTGTGGTCCAGGGTCACATTTGTCAGACCTTTTGCACCTCAAGGGAGGCATTTGTATTTATGTGCATGCATGTATACGTGTGTATTTGTGCGCGAGTGACTCTACGGTTTGTTTTATTTTGTGTGCCTGCAGGTTATGAGAAAATCAAACTTGGAGAGGGACAGCTGGCATCCCTTCAGACATTGCTTGACCTTTCTGCCTCGCACAATCATGCTCATATACACACCCACCCACGCGGGGCATCAGGTGTAAAGTGCCTCAATTTAAAGTTTGGCACAAACATTATCAGGTGCTTTATCTACACTTGAAGTGAAATGAAAATCAAAAGAGCTGTCTGCTAAGCCTCTCTGTCACTATCTGAGGCGGAAGCCCTCATATGTTTATACGTAGTGTATTGACTTGTTTGGTGAGTCATATTGCTGTGGACTTTTGGGAATCGTTGGGCTGCTGGTCCCATATGCCTGGACACACAACAGCAAGTAACAAAAAGCTATCATCTTCAAACCTGGGTTTGCTACCAGCAGATATATCGTACATTAGAAACACAGCAAAAACTAGGTTTTTACTAAGGCTGCACAATATGTTGAAATAAAATCGAAATTTCAATATGGTTTAATGAACGGTCAGAAAGTATTCTTGTAGCTTCATAAAATTACAGTTGAACCACTGATGTTACACGGACTGTTTTAATGATGTCCTTCTTTCTGGGCCTTGAACATGTCAGCTGCTTTTCTGTCGGGTCAGAAAGCTCTCCGATTTCATGTAAAATATTGTAATTTGTGTTCCAAAGATTAACGAAGGTCTTCTGGGTTTTGGAAGGACATGAGAGTGAGTACTTAATGAAAGAATTTGCATTTTTGGGTGAACTAAACCTTTAAGACATAAATAGTAGTACTGTAAATTCATAGTTGTACTATAGAATCATTTCAGTTAAATACAAATTTTTTATTGTACACTACAAAAGTATTACTACAGTATACAGTATATAGTTTAATATTTTAATTTCATAATCATAATAAAATAATTTTATGCTCTATGCAGATTCACTGCCCAACAAAATCACACCAATCATTCTAGATAGCTTTTTAAAGGGATAGTCCACCCAAAAATGGAATTGAGTTGTTGAACATAAAAGAAGATATTTTGAAAACTGCTGGAAATCAAACAGTTGATGTTCCCCATTGTATTTCTTTCATACTATGGAAGTCAGTGGGGACCGACAACTGTTTGGTTCTTCAAAATTCTTCTTTTGTGTCCAAATATTTCAGACTGAATCAATTCAGATGGTGTTGCTGACCCTTTTCTGAACTTTGGCAATGAAAATCCACATGATTTAAAATCTAGTGCCACTACACATACATACACAAAGTCACTGCTTTTTAATGTTGCACAGTAAACTGCACTAAAAGCATTTGGTTAGACCTATTCTGCAAATGCATTGTGGAGGTATGATGTGTATAATCATAGAGTACTGGACCTCTATTCTACCTTTCAATAGCATGCAGAGATGAATAACATGAAGCCTTCCCTGTCTCCACAGCGAGTCCTTTTCCCCTCATGCCAGGCACATATTTTAAACACCAATCAGAAACCACTTTGCAATGAAGAGGTCGTGACCCAGTGGAGAGCAAGAGATATGAAGGGTTCACAGGCAGCAAAGCGAACGAATGAGAGAATGAAAAACGCGAGAATCAATTTGTGAAAATGAAGGATAATTAGGAGCTCAAAAGAAAAGGCTAGTGATGTTTTTTTTTTTCTTTTTCTTTTTTCATTCTGCCTGACGCTAATGTGAATACGATTGCAATTTGTCATGAAATGATTATTTCGCTCTCACAAAGGTTCTTTGTCTAATTCTCTCCATACGTCAGAGTGCACAATGCTCTTTGAATGGTGCTGTGAATGAGGCAAATCAAAATCAATCAGCTTTGGATGGATTTGCAAATGCTTGACCCTCTCGTCTGATCAGGAGCTTTAATAATGTGAGATTTTTGCCTTTTTCTGCAGAGTGTAGTTACACTCAGATGACTCCGATCAAGTGATACACAGATGTGTGCAGAAACTTATTTAACAACATTTATAAATAAAACATGTATTATATTTAATATTTTAAATATAATACATAATTATATTTATTACATAATACATATATTATTACATTTTATATTTTTATATTTTTACATTTCTATTTTTATTTTATAATGAATATATTAATTATATATTTAGAGATCAGAGACCATTCCTTCATTCAGAATCCCTCCAGACCCTTCATATTCCCAGCTTCATGTTGGTGCTTGTTTTCTTCAGTTCACCCCACACTGGAATGGCCATGGTAAGATCTAACCTTGGCCCATTATAAGATTTCTAGCATGGACAGTCAGTTTTTAATTTTTTATCTGTTGGTATTTAATTGAATCCATGATGCTACGTATATGAACAAGATGTCCAGGATCTTTAGCAGAAATATAGGCCCACAATATTACAGATACAGAAGTATATTTCATTTTACACATGGGGTACTTTTTTACTCCTGTGTGCACCAAACCCATCTTGAATGTTTGCTGCTCATTTTTTTTTTAGGTTTAATCAAACAATAGAATCCTGTTTGAAGTTCCAGTAGTGTCTGGCAAATTAAAATGTTGGAGTTTGTTTTCGGTCGAGAGCATTTTCTTTTCTTGATTTTTTTTCTTGAAACCCTCCCAAATAACTTGTGATGATGTAGGTGTTGTTTGAAATTTTTTTTTGAGGCTTTCCAACCCCAAGACTCAACTATTTTCTGCAATTCTCCAGCTGTGATCCTTGGAGAGTCTTTGACCACTCAAACTCTCCTCCTGGCCTTGCATTTAGACAATATAGACACACAATATATGATTGGAAATTTTTAATTATTAATGAATTAATTTTAATTAATTATTGCCCTGATGGTGTAAATGGGGATTTTCAATGCTTTTGCTCAGGGACAGGCAACGTTGGTCCTGGAGTGCTGATGTCCTGCAGAGTTTAGCTCCAACCCTGAAAAAAAACCTCACGTGCCTGTAGCCTTTGTAATCCTGTTTGATTAGGGTTAGAGCTAAACTCGGCAGGACAGCGGCACTCCAGGACTGACGTTCCCTATTCCTGCTTGAGCTATTTTCTTACAGCCACTTTCTAATTTGTGATCTTTTGCTGCACATTAGAACTATATTCTTTGTTTTTTCTCATTGTGATGAATGATTAAGGGAATATAGCCTTTGTATTAGCTACCTGAAAAACTATGCGCAAGTGCATCTATAGGGCAAAAGCTGCTTTAAACGCAAAGGATGGTCACACCAAATGTTGATTTAATTTTGTTAATAGAAGTTAATTGATAAAATCTATTTATGACATTATTTTTGACAGCATCCTAATTTTACAGCATTTTTACACAAGCGCCTAAAACTTTTAACAGTACAGTAGCTTTGCTGGTTTCTTGAAGCATCTTGGAGACGTTGCCACAGTTCTTCTGGATTTAGTCTGTCTCAGTTTGTTGTTTTTCATGTCATTCCAGACAGACTGGATGATGATGAGATCAGGGTCTCATTTATAAAACTCTCTGTACACACAAAAGCTATATTTTGCCTATGCACAAGTTTTCATTTTTTTAAAACCATGTGTATGCCAGAACCTTCACAAAAATCCCTTTATAAAGTCTCCTCCCCAAAATAACATATGGAGCTTACAACGCCTAGTTTTACTACCTTATCTGCATATCATTTCCATGCATATTTCCATCCACGTGACACCCTGTTTAACATTGTTAAAGGCACAAGACATTAAAGAAATATGAGATACGAACTATAAATGCCATTTGTGCCATACATTAGTTTTAACTGCTAAAAATCATCCAATATACTTATGTTTTAGAATAAATATATCAATATGTCCATAAAAACTGAACTGTTTAAAATAGTTCTCAGAAAAATATTTTAGAATAGAGTTGATCTCATTCTTTTACACTGACCAAATAGTATTTCAGTTGTTTTAAACAATTCAAATCAAATTAAATTCATATAGTTTTGCTGATAAGGTGAACATCTTTTAGCGGTAACACTTTACAATACTGGTGCACAAATATGCATTAATTCATGCTTAACTAATGCACAGATAATCACGAGTTAATGTATAACTCATGAAGAACTAAACCATTTATTAATGATTTCTACATCAGCAACTAATAAACATTCTATATAATTCATAGATTAAGTAATAAATAAATTGGTATTAGTTAAATGTGCCATAATGTATTAATTTCCTAATAATATATTATATTACCTAATGATGTAAATTTATATGTTATTTACCACAGCGGTCAAAGCTATGTACTTCAACTTCCTGTTGTCTGCTTTAATTAATCACTAGCTAATGATTTGCAAAGGTATCATTATGTTATGACTTTACTTGTTGAGGCACATAACTATTAACTAATTGTTAATTATTAGTAATATGTCATTCTGGTTATGGATTTTGAATTAGTTATTTAGCCATGTGCCTCAACAAGTAAAGTCATAACATAATGATATGTTTTGCAAATAATTAGCTAATGATTAATTAAATAAGACAACGGGAAGTTGAAATGCATGGCCTCGACCCATTGTGGTAATTTATACATTAATTTATACTATTGGTTAATATAATGCCTGTATGTTATTAGAGAATGAATACATTGTGACACATTTAACTAATAACAATTTATTGATTACTTAATCTTTGAATCATATAGAATGTTCATTTGTTGCTGATGCAGTAATTATGGTTTAGTCCTTCACGAGTTGTATATTAAGTCATGATTATCTGTGCATTAATTAAGCATGAATTAATGCATATTAGTGCCCGTGTATTGTAAAGTGTTACCCTTTTAGCTTTTTAGTAGAAACAGATAGGCCTATATTTATTGCAATGTAAATACAATTGTCTGACTCGGCATGCCACAAAGTATTTTAAAAAGGAAACATGCAAATCTTACCATTTTCTTCAAGTAGTATCCTTCAGATACAGTGGTATTTTTCATAATGTTGTGGAGATGTGTTCACACGACATCATCACCTCCATGCAGCTGCGGTTGTATTGAACTTATTCAAACCGGACAATGGAATGTTTGACCACAAAATTCAGCAGGGTCCGCCATAATATTGAAGTAAGTGCTCATCATTGATCACTGTTCTCACTAAAAAAAAATTTGTCATAACATGAGATCTGCAGTTTAGTTTAAAGATGAGTTATTGTACACCTAGTACTCCTCGCTGTCATCAAAACATACCAAATCTCACTGGATTATTACAATTAATGGCAAAATCAGTGTTTGGAAATGTAAACTACACACTACAGCAAAAGATAGAAATAACTGACTTAAAACCATTTGTAGCTGGTGAAAATATTAATACCACCACTACATACATATATACTTTATATAAATTTAAAATGGTTTTGTCCATTTTGTTTTTTTTACAAATTATTTTCTATAAAGTCCCAAGTGTGGCTTTTCCGCACAATAACTTACATTTATGAGCTAAGGTCTAATCTTGAATTTTGTGCTCTGGGCTAAAATGCAGCGAGTAACTCACAGCGGGGTTCTTCTTTCTGTACAAAAACTTTGTCCGCATTGGTGAAAT
>JAFVLL020040951.1:0-23852 GCA_021397915.2 Tor tambroides
TGTTTAAGGAATAAATTCAGTGAATCCGTCATCCCATTCATGGTGTAGTCGTGTTTCTGTGGTGTCCGGAGGTTACCATTTGAAGTCTGCTACACTCAGAAACAGACAGCGCTCACATATAGCCAAATGAGTTCTCTCTTGCTGCTGATTGCATTTCAACGGCTTAAAATCACTTGTTTCTAAACCGCAATGCTTAAAAATGCGTGTAAACGATAAGTTTTCATGACCACATAGCACAGCAACATAAAGTAAGCATGTAACCGCGATAGAGATGATAGTCCAAAATCTCTACCAAATCTCTACAATTTTATACTGGTTAATCATGTCTACGGGTATATCGCCCACCCTTTCTACAAAGACATTTACTAAAAGAGTATCAGTATAGTAAAAATGTCAATATAACATAGTTTTCACCCTTGTCATGCCTCTCTTTCTTCTCTCCTCTGCAGATGTATAAAAGTGGGGGATAAGGAATGTTATTTCCGTCTGGACTTCCGATTGATTCTGCACACTAAGCTGGCAAACCCACACTATAAACCTGAGAGCCAAGCTCAAACCACTCTCATCAACTTTACTGTCACACGGGACGGACTCGAGGACCAGCTGCTTGCAGAGGTGGTCAACCTGGAGAGACCAGACCTTGAGCATCTCAAGGTGTGTGTGTGTACTTGTTTAATCAGATCTGAAAATCCTTTTTGAGTGTTACTGATGGTTATTTGTATCTGCAGTCAGAGCTGACTAAACAGCAGAACACATTTAAAATTGAGTTAAAGCAGCTCGAGGATGAGTTACTGACGCGCCTCTTCGCGGCAGAGAGTAGCTTCTTGGGAGACAACGTTCTGGTGGAGAAACTGGAGAGCACTAAACACACAGCTGCAGAGATCGAGATGAAGGTTTGTCTGTTTATAAACCATTTTTTGTTAGAAAATTAATATGACTGAATGATGCAGAAGTTAACGTCAGCTTGCCATTATCAATATGGAGGAAGTGCTTTTGTCATGTGACAAGAACCATTAAACACAAAGTGATCGCACTGAGAGAATCTGAACTGATGAAGACCATGGCTGTGTCACATCACTAACTTTGCACTTTCATTTTTATCTACATTTTTAAAAGATTTCTAACCCTAGTGAGCTTCCTCACTGTCTACTGTGGATCAGATGGATTATGCTTCTGTTTTACCATTTTCTGCACTGGTTTGGGGGGAAATCTTCAGAACAGAAAGAAAATTAATACTTTTGGAAGAAAGTAATACTTTTATTGAGCAAGGATGTGACAGTAAATAATTTTACGTTGTTACAAAAAAAAAATATTTCAAATAAATGCTTTTTTTTTTTTACCTATATATTAAAATATCCTGAAAAAAATGTTATAATTAAAAAAAAAAAAAAAATTAAGCAGCACAGTTGTTCTTAAGTGTAATATGAAATATTTCTGGATCACTAAATCACCATAAATTAGAATGACTTCTGATGGATCATGTGACAGTAATGGCTCAGGGGTATGACTTCTGAAAATTCAGCTTTGCCATCACTGGAATAAATTACATTTTAAATATATTAAAATAGAAAACAGTTATTTTAAAGTGTAATGATATTTTACCGTATTACCGTTCTTGCAGAATTTTTGATCAAATAAATGCAGACTTAATGAGAAAAACATTAAAAATCTTACCAACCCCAGACTTTTGAACGATAGTATAAGACAGTGTACAGTTTGTTAAACTGAGCTAAAAAGTAATACACTCTTATTGGTAGCTGATAGAATGATCAAATTAGTCAAAATAAACTAAATAGTGGTTTATTTATATGAAATATGGAGAACTTTGTGAATAATGGACATTTCAGTTCTGTCACACTTTCTGTCGAGTCACGAATCCATCACAGACCCAAAGAAAGTATCTTATAATGCAGCATAATTTTGAACAGTCTTCATGTTAGGAGGGTTGCTAGGCTCTCTGAGCTTTGGAAAAGAGTTATTATAGTCATTTTTAACCATGTTCCCTAGAAATTTAGACAATCTCTGCCAGAGATTGAGTTTTCTTTTTGCTCTCTCACACTCTTTTTAGTTGCCATTTGTTGTTTCTTCTCGGTCTGATTCAGCTTTTGTGTTGTGTTGTAGGTGTTGGAAGCGAAGGTTAATGAGGTGAAGATTAACGAGGCTCGTGAATACTACCGGCCCGTGGCTGTCAGAGCGTCCCTCCTCTACTTCATCATCAATGACCTTAACAAGATCAACCCCATGTACCAGTTCTCCCTTAAGGTGTGGCCTTGTTTGAGGGTCTCTGTATGCATTCTGTAGGACAGTTGTTCAGGTCTCCCTGCAAATATTTACAGCTGAGTTAATTTGTCACCAAATGGAATTAATATAAACAAAAATAAACAGTGTTTCAAACAGCGCCCCCCATCTGTCATGGTACGATAAGCTGGTTCTGCACCCAACTCAGCTTGCTTGAGAAATCACTTAATTTTGTTATTTCATTATTGTCTTACGTGTGTGTGTACTTGATATCTTCTCTCTGCAGGCATTTAACATTGTGTTCCATAAGGCTGTGCAGAATGCAGATCCTTCATCTGATGTAAAGACCCGTGTGAACACGCTGATAGATTGTATCACCTTCTCTACATTTAATCACATCAACAGAGGCTTGTTTGAGAGAGACAAGCTCACCTTCGTAGCACAGCTTACTTTTCAGGTAACCCACTCACACATGAACTTTTACACTCGCATTAAAATGTCTGTTTAAAACGCGCGCGCGCACACACACACACACACGCACATTACATTGAATGGGTGTGTATTTATTTTATTTTTTGTCCTGACACTTTTTTGTGACTGTGTGTGCGTCTATATTAGTTGCTGTTGACTTTCTGCTGCGCTTCAACATTTATCACATTTATGTCAGCCCACTCGACTTCCTTTCCAACTCCGCCTGGAGCGCTGTTAAAGTAAGCACAAATCTCGAAACACAGACACACACACACACACTTACTTGCTTAAAGACCTGGGGCTGTATTACCATGGTAATTTCTCTCAGGTAATAGAGTGTTTTCAAAAATTTAAGTCAAGATAGGAAGTTTCTGTAATACAGCCTCTGAAGGTTATTACCTTAGACACTCCTGGTGTCTTCCTGCAGACAATGAGCTTCACCGATGAGTTCCGTGGTCTTGACCGGGACATCGAGGGTTCTCCCAAACGCTGGAAGAAAGTGGTGGAGTCAGAGTGTCCAGAGAAAGAGAAACTCCCTCAGGAATGGAAAAACAAGAGTTCGCTCCAGAAACTCATCCTTATGAGGGCTCTTCGACCTGACCGGATGACATACGCTGTCCGGTAAGTCTATGTAGTATGTGTTAATTAAAAATGACATGAAACAACACTCAAAAATGTCAGTTCACCTCACCCTCATGTCATTTAAGCCCCATTACACAATTAAATCATTGGTCTTCAGAACACAAATAGAGATTTTTAATATTCTCTCATTCTTTTTGTCCATCTACAAGTCCACGAAACCAAAACTTTTATGCATAAAAGTACAGTCACATGGGAAAAATAATCCATATGAATCGATGTAAAAATATGAATTGACATAAACATTGATCAGCATGCAAAGAGCAAATCAAATATGGTAATCAGAGACTCAACTTTACTAGCTATAAGCAAGCATGTTTGAGCTTCCGTTTACTGTATTTTATTAGCTTTATTTCTATGTTTATATATAAATAATGTGAATAAACTGTTCATCATATAAAGTGATCATGTCTCTGCAGAAGACTGGGACTAAACCGCCCTAATTAAATATTATATTTACAATGTAATGTACTGAAGTTTGAAAATCATGTGGACTTTCAGTGATGGGACAGAAAAAATTAAAATATCTTCATTTGTGTTTCAAAAAGTTTTGAAACAAACCTGTTAATAAACACACTGAATAATGTTTTAATACCTAAAAATGTATGAAAATTAGGTTTTAGGGGTGGCGTTAGGATGAGCTTATTATGAAAACAAGAAAGTCAATCCAAAATCCACACAAAGAAAATGAAAACAAATGCGTCTGTTTGCTCGTGTAGGAACTTTGTTGAAGAGAAACTAGGAGTACAGTAAACTGAGGGCAGGAAGATGGAGTTTCTGCGCTCATTCAAAGAGTGTGGTCCTGCTTCCCCTGTATTCTTCATCCTGTCCCCTGGAGTGGACCCCCTAAAAGATGTTGAGACCCTCGGTAAAAATTTATACGGACTTTTCTTTCATCTCATGCAAGAATCTTTTTTGTTTTATGTTTTTCATAGAGTGTGTCATCATTTTGACTATGGTGCTGCATCTTGACCCAGACCCAGTCAAACCCTGGCCCACTGGTTCAGAAAAACTATGGATTTGAATGGGATATGCCTAGAAATTGAGTTTGGACTGACTGTGAACAAAGCCTTTGTGTATTTGTGTGTTTAGGTAAGAAGCTGGGTTTCACTATAGACCTGGGGAAGCTCCATAATGTGTCTCTAGGACAGGGCCAGGAGTCTGTTGCAGAACTTGCCATGGGAAAAGCCTCTAAAGAAGGCCACTGGGTCATTTTACAGGTGTGTCTTATGTTATCTGTATATTGTATTTTTCTATTCGTTTATGCATGTACTTTATGCAGATGCTTGCGTTTCTTCTAGAACATTCACCTGGTGGCAAAGTGGCTGGGAAGTCTAGAGAAGCTTCTTGAATGTTGCTGTGTGAACAGTCACCAGTCAACAGAACCTTCTCCCACTCCACAGGAACACATCATTCCACAGGGAATTCTGGAAAATTCCATCAAAATCACTAACGAGCCACCCACAGGCATGCTTGCCAACCTACATGCTGCCCTGGACAACTTTGATGCATGTTGTGCCGGAGGCCCCACCCACAGTAAAATCCTACTGGTCCAAAAATCATACTTTATTAGCTATATATTAAACAGCAAATATGTTCTGATAAGCTGTAATTGAAAGGAAAATGCAATTTTGTAAGGCTTCAGACCTGTCAGGAATGAGATGTAACACAAAAACCAAGTCAAATGAGAAAATTTAATTTTAGAAATGCTTTTGATACATGCAGATGTGTTTGTGTAGGACATTCTGGACCAGTGTTCCCGTGAGCAGGAGTTTAAGACCATCCTGTTCTCACTGTGTTACTTCCACGCTTGTGTGGCTGAAAGGAGGAAGTTTGGGCCACAGGGCTGGAACAAGAAGTACCCGTTTAACACAGGAGATCTCACCATATCAGTGAATGTGCTCTACAACTACCTAGAAGTCAACTCACAGGTGTTGTAATTAACTGTGGGACAAAAACTCATCTTTCTGTGTATGTAATACAGAGCCATGTAGACAAAAGTGTGTTGCCCAGGTACCATGGGAAGACCTTCGTTACTTGTTTGGTGAGATCATGTATGGAGGTCACATCACTGATGACTGGGACAGGAGACTGTGCAGAACTTATTTGGAGGAATACATGCAACCTAACCAGGTGTACACTCACACTCAGAATGAATATCAGTTTTTCAGCTTCTACATACATGTAAGAAACTGTAGTCTGCCTCGACCCAGCTTCCACTCCAAATTGTCTAAAACTATACTCCTTTCTCTACAAAGAGCTTAATTATCATAGAGAGAGATTTGGCCGTTTAAATGATATGTAAATAGTATCTCCGGAGTGATAATTCATCACTCACAGTATGGGAACGGCAGTAGGCCATCGAGAACCATCTGCTGTAAAAGACCCCTGAAAGTCTACCAAAGATATGGGAATGGGAGGCTATCACTTTCATTGTTATCCGCAATTTACATTTAAACGAAACTTCATTTACATATGGAGCGGGAAGATGAACGTAATACAGTATAAAATGATTGAGCTTAGGATGTTCTGGGTTCATTCCACCTCCGTTGAACCCAAGGTACTACATGTGCTTTGCCACTGCTATGCTGCAATAAACATCTTCATCAAGATCTTCAAGTCCTCATCACTTTTTCTTACATACATTATAATGTTGTAGTGCATAAATTCACTTTAAGCATTTTTTAAGAGTTTAGGGGCCAGATTTACTAAACAGGGCAAATTAGCGTTAGAGCGCAATTCCATGAAAAGCGCCGATGGGAGTGGAAAATTCTGTGTTATTTACTGACACATTAAAGAACACAGGCGCAGCCAGATCATTTCCATAATGACCAGCGCAAATTTCTGGGGCGTTAAATTATGCCTCAAATACCAGTAATTTGAGGTGCCCAAATGTTAGTAAATGTGATTCATTTTAATACTCTCCTCCCATAAATTTTGTGTCTGAAAGGGAAACTCCTACAAAAGCATATTCAGTAAGGTCAGGTGCAAAAATAACTGTGTCCACACCTTTTCAGCGCTAATTCTTCACTGCGCGTCTTTAGTAAATCCTGACTGTACTATTTTAACGCCAAAAGACGATTTGCGCTGGCGCAAGCTGTTAGTAAACCCGGCCCTAGATCTGCTATTTATTGGCCAGAACATAAAAATCATTTTTTGATTTTCAGTTTTCACTATTGGTTGATAACCATAAACTTTTAATCAAACCATCACACAGACTAATACTTTTCTGATTGTCCTTACAGTTTGACAGGAAGTTGTCACTGGCCCCAGGATTTGTTGTGCCTTCTAACTTGGATTACCAGGGTTATCATGTGTACATAGATGAGATGCTGCCCCACGAAAGCCCAGTGCATTATGGGCTGCATCCTAACGCTGAAATTGAGTTTCTTACAGTGACGTCAGACAGCCTCTTCCACACTCTTTTGGAGCTGCAGTCCAGAGACTACAACATGGGTGAAGGAGCCTCACAGACCACTGAAGACTAAGAGAAGGTCTGTTTCTGAGATTTTGAAAGGGTGCAGGTCTGCAGATCATAATTGTTATAATAAATTGCTTAAGCTACTGCTGTTTCAGGTGAAGACGATCTTGGATGACATCCTGGAAAAACTACCAGAATAATACAATGTCTGACATCACGTCCAAAACAGCTGAACGCTCGCCCTACATTCTGGTGTGTTTCCAGGAGTGTGAGCGTATGAAAATTCTTCTCAATGAAATAAGACGCTCACTCAGAGAGCTGGACCTGGGGCTAAAGGTGCGCTATTATTCAGTTTTTTTCCCATGCCAGTCTGTTATCAGCTGATTTCAAATTTCTGAAATGTGCTTGGTTGCTTTTCATATCACAATGTCTTCTTGTCTGAGACTTCAGGCTGAGTATGGTTGTAAACCAATCTTGTTTTCTCTGGCAGGGAGAGTTGGCTATTTCATCAGAGATGGAGCAGATACAGACAGCTCTGTTTTTTGATAATGTTCCAGATACCTGGGCCAGACTGGCCTACCCCTCTATATACAGAGTTAGAGTTGAATTAGCTTTAATGTCTACTAATTTTGTTGTGTGTTTTTGTCCCATATAAGTTTGCTCAACTGTATTGTGATGTCTGTGTGTATTCAATCAGGTATAATGACGTGTTACTCCGCTATAGAGAGTTGGACAGCTGGACTCATGATCTCTCTCTGCCTAGTGTGGTCTGGATCTCTGGTTTATTTAACCCTCGGTCTTTTCTAACAGGTACAGTAACACATACAAAGATTTTAAACTATTTTTGGAAGGAGTGTAATAATGTGCTGTCAAACAGATTAATCACGATTAATTGCATCCAAAATATATCTTAAATATATGCATGTCTGTGTGTGTATTTATATATACATATACACAATACACACAAACTTTTATTTTGGATGCGATTAATCAGTCTGACAGCGCTAATATGCATATAGGTAGTGTCAAATATTTTTTGTTTATATGTGTATCACACACACTTTTTGTCTTTGTAGCTGTGATGCAGAGTTTGGCACGTAAGAATGAATGGCCACTAGACAAGATGAATTTGACGGTGGATGTGACCAAGAAGTTCAAAGAGGAGTTTAACCAGCCAGCCAGAGAGGGAGCCTACATCTATGGCCTTTACATGGAAGGTCTGTATCATCTATCCAATCACAGGGCACTTCCATCAGCCAATCCGAATGTGCTCTTATATTATCTGAGCCATTTGGGTGCATTTGAATCTAAAGTCAGTGCTTGTGACTGCAGGTGCACACTGGGATGTTCAAGGTGGGACAATCGCAGAAGCACGCCTGAAGGAACTAACTCCCAGCATGCCTGTTATAGCTGTCCGAGCCATCCCGAACGACCGCCAGGAGATGCGCAATACCTACGAATGCCCCGTCTATAAAACCAAACTGCGTGCTAACACACATATCTGGACCTTCAGCCTGAAGACCAGAGAGAGACCTGCAAAATGGGTTCTGGCAGGGGTTGCTCTTCTGCTTAGTGTGTGACGCTTAGATGAAACGCACTTAGATGTGTGACAGAATTGTAGGTTAGGACATACTCCATAATATGTATTGAAATAATAGTTTTTAGCCTTATTTGAACTATAGACGCAAATTTATTATATTATACTTTTGGTATGAAGTGGGGTCCAAATGTCAAGACTTTGTAAATCTGGAAATAAAAGGTGTTAGGATTTAGAGAAAAGTTAGAGATGTAAAATGAATAATTAGTTTAAAATTCTGCACTTTTTTGGTCACTAATCAACTGAAGATTTTTTAAAATTAGTTTTATTAAATTAGAAAAGAATGCAAAACAAGCATTTTATAAGTGGCCTCACACATTTAGACTCCGCTGTACCCCATCTAAATTTGGAAATCAGTTTCTGAGATGTTGGTTTTTCCCCATTTCCACCTATTCAGTAGGATTTTGTAGATGGAGGTGCACTTAAGTTTTCCACAGGTTATGTAAATATATAAAGTGTTCTTTTTCAGGTTTTCTAAGGGTCTTAAAGTCTTAAATTCATAAAGTCATGGCATTAACTCTTGCATGCATTGTAAAAAATGTTTATCTTCCTCAGTATTTTAGTTTTCTAATACAAATGTCTCAACATTAAAACATTAAATCAAGATACAATTAAGACAAATGTAAAATAAACAAAATTAAAAGATTTTATCCTTAAAACAAGAACAAATATCTGTGAATGGGGTATAAAACTTGTTTTCCTATAAGTAGATTTTTGACAAAAAAAAGATTTTTTTTTTTTTTTTTTTTAAATGTCATTTGTGCATGATGATCTAAGAATCTTTAGCTTTTTGCACTGGAGACAAGCCAAAAATACTTCAAAAGAACATCACTTTTTGCAGTGTGATCAGAAGGTACAGTAAAAATGATTTTCATACTGTAGTAACTCATTGTCTCCAGCTGAGATTCACATTGTGTTCCCTTGAATTTATTTCTTAAATTTCTTTGCTTGGTTTTAAAAAGTCTTAAATTTAGCTTCATCAAACCTGCAGCAACCCTGTTTTTCCATAAATAATCTTGTGCAACATTGTAAATGAAGCATTCTGTCCTTTATTAATTTACACAGTTGTGCGTTAACTCTTGTAATATTCACAATATACAGCATAAATATAATACATACCAATATATCCAAGGAAAAAAACATTCTAACCTGCTGTTATGTGTTGCATTGTATAAAATACAGTGTCAAACATTTAAAAAAATGCATAAAAACAATTTTGCGAACAGCACTAGTTTTAAAAAGTGACACTGTACAAGATGTTTCAAAGAGTTTGTGCAAAAGATCGCAATAGTATCGTATCTTTCTCTTGCTCTCTTCCCGCACTGGCACGTGTCCTGGCCACGTCCCACAAACACCCCTAAGGCAAACCCACTCCGGCCAGCTTCCTGAAACACCAGACATGACTTGGACTGTCTCACAGGAAACTGTTATGTCAACGCATGCCGTGATCACAGCGGTCACATGCACGAGCCAGTCAGGACAGCCAACGACATATCTGTGTGATCAGCATACATTGATATACCCCAATGCTCCGCCTCCAGATTTCAGCCTAGCAATCAGATTCATTCATTCACGCAGAAGCTCTAAATCTGGTGTCCCTATGAGTAAATTAAGACATGCATACATTTTTCTGCTTTTTTTTTTCTTTTTTTGTTGTTTTAGCTGACACTAGGAAGACTGTGTGTTTCAATGCATCTCATTAAATGTGATTAAGTGATTAATTCAACTAACTAACTTTGGTTAAACATGCAGTCCTCCTACACATGAACTCAATGCCATGTTATACTGCAAGACTAAAAGTGTGCATTTTATGGGTTCTGTTAACGTAGATCTATTGTCTGGAAGGCCAGGGATGACTGCTGCTACAAAAGCTAGTGCTTTCACCCGCAGATCACATTATCCAGATAGATCTCTACAGATCAACACTGCTACAGCTTCAGAATGAAAGAACCTTCTAAAATGAACCTGGAAATTGCATAAAGAAATGAGGACAAAAAGCAACGTATAACACAAAAAGGCTTTTCACAGGGTCAGTTTTAACCCTGGGTTAAGCAGCTATATCAGCACTGCATGAAACCGGGCGTTAACCTAGAATAATAACCAATCATAAACTGTCTTAGTGCTTACCTCATTAAATATTCATAAGGCTTTCAAGCATCTGAGTAATACAGCTCAAACTGCAACATGAGCGGACAACCAGAGTGGATCTAAAACAGTTTATGCCCTGCAGTCGTTTTATCATAATTTTGCCTCATAATATCTACCCAGGGTTAAAAATGATCCTTTAAGTGTTAAAAACCCCCAAGTGTTTGTGGAGTGGTCGAATGTTCATCTGTGGTTTGAATTACCCACCATGAGGGCCAAAAAATGGTGACACTCGCTTAGACCATCAAAGTTTAGTCAAATTCAATACTGAGACACGATATTGCAATACTGACTATGACTATGTTACAATGTTTAGTTGGCTCTGAAGGGACAGCGTGTCATTGCTGAATGTTACTGTCCTGTGGAAATCTGATATGGGCAGAATAATGTGATATTTTGAGATGACAGTTTGATGATGAGGCTTTGCTTTGCAGAGTTCAGTTCAAGTAAAAGATTCTTCCTGAATACCAGGAAATTCATAGTTAAGTAAATATATGTATAAATCTCAAATAAGTGATATAAGGACAAAAAACCCAAGCTCATGTCACTTGATTACCAATGCAAGTGTTTTTTTTTTTTTAAGAAACATGCAAAAAATAAACAAACTGCATTTTTTCCCCCAGCATGCATCTTTCGTTAACATGATCCAATATGTTACTTCCTGACCGCCGCTTCATTTATATATTTACAAAATGAACCATCTTTAGACTGATACTGCATTAACACATCTGTTCACCAGCTTTTGTTTGACTCCTAACTATAAGGGACACAGAAGGTCGTTTTCAGTTCTTTGCATATGACTCTTCGGTTTTATGTTCTCTACCCTGAGTCTAGCTGTAGCTGCTGTGATTTTGAAGGGAGGAGGTTGAGCTTACTGTAGATTTTGTTCTGTCTATGCATAGTTACATGAAAGCATACAGAAGTGTGACACCTCTATGAGGCATTCTTATACAAAAATTCTGAATATTACAACTCAAACCTCATGATTAAACACTGCTCTTACTGTACTTGCCCCTGGGAATTCCGTTGTTACTGGATTCTGTTTTGTGACCATGAAAACTGTAACCTTTGACCTTATGCTACTCCCTTGGAAGGCCAGGATCAGAGGAGGGCTTGTGGAGACCTGCCTCCCACTCTGGCTCTGTCACCAATGGAGTCGCGTGCTGACATCAGAGATCATCTCTGCGGTAACTGCAGGCGTTGGAGTCTTTGGCTTTGCAGGCGTTCTCTTGATCAGGACTCTGCAAACAGATTAAACATCCTGCTATTTCTGCCATTTGAATGTAGCATGCAGAGCTGGGTAGTAACTGATTACATGTAATCTGGATTACGTAATCAGATTCCAAAAATTAAGTATTTCTAATTATATTAAATTACATTTTAAAATACTCGTAATCAGACTACAGTTACTTTTTTACCCCTGATATTTTAAATTCAATATTTTAATGACAAAGTACCACAGTTGCATGTTCATGGTTCTCTGACGTTGGTTACGGTCACATGACATGCTTCAATTTAAATTAATGTGAAAAACGAGATAGGTCGAAAGTAATCTAAAAGTAGTCTGATTATATTACCTAAAATGTGTAATGGATTACGTTACTAACTACAATTTTTGTCATGTGATTTGGAATCTACCCAGCGTTGCTAATATGTTATTGCAAAGTAAGCCAAAATCAGCCCCAATCTGGCAAAAGTTTTTAATCAAACGCTCTTATTATCGATAACAAAAAGACTGTGCTACTCTTTGAAATGTTTATTGTTTCATGTTGCCTACTTTATGTGCAGTATTCACACTAGCTTTCCATTCTGAACAGAGCCTGTGTGTTACCTGTGTCTGCATGGCAGTGACAGGCTGCACGGGTTTGTGGAAGTCTGGACTGACGGCCACAGTGCTGTACGCTGGAGGTCCCAGTGTGCTCTGCCTCTGGAGCAACTGTAGAATAGCCTGGATGTCTGATGTCATCTGCTCTTCCAGCCTACAAACACACACACTCATAATGTCCCAGAGATGCAATACAGTCTCCGACCAGCAGATGGCGGCAGGCACCATTCTATCAACAGCACAAAATGTTCTGTACATTAAAGTTGATGTTTTAACTCATATTCTCTTTAATTTACTCTTTCATGTGACCTACTTTATCTCGCTTTCTCTTTCTCTCACCTGTTTAGGTGTTCCTGCAGTAGATCCAGTCTTTGCTCCATTTCGCCGAATGTGATGTCACTTTCACAGTCGTCTCCTCCTTCTCTGTCCTGAGATTTCGCTGAGTCATCTGCATTCTCACAAGGCCATTCTTCAACACACACATCTAGAGAAACACAAAGTCCCACTGCAATTAATCACAGACACACAAACATACCAGATACACACAAACCCAATGAATCATAAACATATGTAGGATGAATTAGGTTTGTATGTTGTTGTAGGCACACACACATTTATATATGCATACACACTATAACAAAGCATATGGTACCATAACAAGAAAAATGAGATATATCTCACACACTCACACACATACATACACACATTATTAATTCTCTCCACACTGCACCAGTGTCCCCTAATATAACAGCTGCAATACCCAGAAAGAGAGGAAGAGAAGCTCCCTGGCTGTGTAATTATATCAGCAGTCACTGATAACACATTCAAAACCTCTTCTTTACAGTACAGTCAAAAAAACAAACAAAAATGCAGCACATTTGCGACCCATTGTTTTCTTTTAGTTATTTAAAATTCACTTTTTTTTTTTTTACTCAGTCTGACGGTGCAATTTTTGGCAATATATTCTACAAAGCCTGTGTAAACAATATAATTTATATATAGGATCTATAGAAAGGGTTGCCAATATTAATAAAGCCATCAAATACACCTTAGTGGAATAACGTGGTAAAAATTGTCCATTGTTTATTGTCAATTGTGCCGAGATGTATGAAGCACAGCTTACACATAAGTCACTTTCAAACCAAGCAGCTTTCTGTTGGTCAACGTGGTGAATGTGTGATCAACTTGGATCAAAAATTGTTTGAGGAAATCTTTCATAAAATTTATGATTACACGGATTCCTGCTAAAATGACTGCCTTTTTGAAAACAGTGATACATTATACAAACACCAAACTTCCTCTAGTCCAGGGGGGACCCATGGCATGCTAGAGGATCTGCAGAAAATGACAAAAATGAAAAAAAATTAAGATTGAAGGCAATGTATTAGAAGTTATCACACCGATTATTTAAGTTAATTTAATGTTTAACACAAAAAAAAAATGGTAGAACATGCTGCAGTGGAATTATAATTATGAAAAGTTCTTTACAAATAAAACTGTATTAAACAAAATAAAACAACATTAATAGTAGGTAGAAAAACGTAACAAAAAGGAAATAGTCTCTTGCTTTGCTTTTAGTACAATTACAAAATAAAGTATAATTTAAAATATGTATTTTGAGAACATGAAATTTTTTTGGACTTACAGTAGTAATTCTTAATTAAAATGTTATAACTTGATCTTCCACTGAAATTGCATACTCTCTGGTCCAATCGTTTCATCCGCTTAAATCCCGCCCCTTACTACTGGCTGCATTCAGATCTGCCTCTATCCAATCAGCAAATGATGGATAGAACCAAGTCTCCACCCTACATTTTTTATTTTTCCGATAATGTGTTTCACTCAGACGTATGTCACAAAATGGAAAAAAGAAATGATTGCTATAAAGTAATGTATTGTAATCGTTTAAAATGAACAATGAATTTCAATTTGCATTATAAGGCATTATGAACAAGTTTTACCCAATCATTTTACTGTAGGATACTCTTGAGAATGAGTATGTTATACCTTTGTGAAACAGATTGTTTTCAACACAATCTTTAGAGTATGTGTCAGGGATGGTGTTCAGGTTGACAGGAATGGATTGACTCAAAGGCTTCGCTGTCTCTTCCTCACCCTCCACTTCCTCTTCCTCCTCCTCCTCCTCCTCTCCCGGTAACGTGCAAACCTCTTGATCTCTTCCCCTTTCCCTGTCTGTCCCGCTCGCTCTGCTCGGAGAACCTGTGGGAACACAAAGTCCTTGCAGAATTACACACACAGTTCTCACGGTCACTCTCCAGACTGCACCTTGAACAAAGAAAAAAAGATAGCGAGGAATGTGCCAGCAAGAGAGTAAGAGATTTGGCCGGGATGAATAATCCAAACAGCAGGTTACACAGGGACGGGGGATAAAACGGCTCTTGACCGTTCAGGTGAAATCTGGCACGTTGCAACCACACAATAACAAACATCTGTCTGTGGCCAACAATCACCATGGCAACAGCTTGAAACCCAGCAGGAGAGAAAAGAGACGGGCGGAAAGAGGAGGGGATGTGACGGGGGAAGGGAAACAAAGGAGGGACCGAAAAAGAAGAGAACAACGGAGAAGAGGAGAGGAAGACATGTGAGAAGCTCCTGACCTGTGGAGCGGTTCCTCTTAAAGCAGGGTTTGGTCTTGACGTCAGGGTCTTCTGTGTCTGAGTCACTCGCGGCCGTGTAAAGGTTCCTCTGAGGAGCCGTGGCTCCCTGCCACACACAAGACATCATCACATTAGGCAAAGCACTAACTTTATTTACTGCAGCAACATTAGGAAGGGAAAAACTGATTGGCTTTCTTCTGTGGAACATAAAAGCTGACTTTCTGAAGAATTTCCAGACCGTTCTTTATACAGTATCTCACAAAAGTGAGTACACCCCTCACATTTCAGCAACCATTTTAGTATATCTTCTCAAGGGACAATACTGTAGAAATGAAACTTGGATATATTTTAGAGCAGTCAATATGCAACTTGTATAGCAGTGAAGATTTACTGTCCTCTGAAAATAACTCAACATACAGCCATTATTGTCAAAAAAGCTGGCAACAAAAGTGAGTACACCCTAAGTGATAACAGCTATACTTCATTTAACCATGCAAAGCCACATGTCCTATTCATCATGTTCATGTTTTTGTCTGCTTGACAGGACCATACAAATTTGTGTATCTTGTATTAGAGCAGTTAAAATTTGGTGCTTTGAGTACAATTCTCTCATAATGACCACTGGATGTTCAACATGGCACCTCATGACAAAGAACTCTCTGAGGATTTGAGAATTAGAATTGTTGCTCTCCACAAAGATGGCCTAGGCTATAAGAAGTTCAGTAACACCCTGAAACTGAGTTACAGTACAGTGGCCAGTGTCGTAAAGAGGTTTTACAAGACGGGTTCCACTCGGAACAGGCCTTGCAAGGGTCGATCATAGAAGTTAGGTCCTCGTGCTGTGCATCAGGTGCAGAAGCTGACTTCAAATAACAGATGCATGAGTGCAGCCAGCATTGCTTTAGAGGTTGCAGAAGTGGAAGGTCAGCTTGTCAGTGCTCAGACCATACGCCGCATACTGCAACAAGTCAGTTTGCATGGCTTCTGAAGCTGGCTCACAAAAAAGCCTGCAAACACTTTGCTGAAGACAACCTGGGGTGCGTTTCCCAAAAGCATCGTTAGCCAACTATGGTCGCAAGTTCCGTCGTTACCAGCATAGTTCAACGATTCGGTGTTTCCCGAAACCATAGTTCAAACGAACGTTCGCAATCAGCGTCACAAACTTACGTGGTTGGAACTACGGCTCTTGACCTGTGGTTAGACACATAGTTTCTTGTTAGTAAGATATATGGGCTCAAATAAATATGCTCTTGGGCACAACAAGCAAGCTAACATCCAGTACTATCTGTATCGTCCATTCTATGTAAATATAAATGCATTTTAATTATGTATTTTTGCGCGTCCATTGTAAGCGCTGCTGAAGAGTGCGCATGTGCATAAATGCCTGCGGGAACCCCGGAGTATGACGTAAGAGGGAACCCGCGATGAATCAAACATCAAATAAATCACAATGACAGGGAACAAAAATAGTAAATTAGTCAGTAGGTGCCATGTTCAATACAGTAGCATTTTAGAGACCTCTAATCAGTTAAATATCATAAATTATTCCTCCACCACACGCGTGTGACATCATTAACAATGGTCCTATACTGTTGAACTAACGTGGTTCAAACGACGGAGATGCGACTGTTTTCGGGAAACAGTCGTGACTAGATAGTTCGTTTCCGAAACGATGCTTCGTACTATGGTGGTTAATCAGCGAGTTACGTCATTGTTCGGGAAACGCACCCCTGCCCAAGAGCATGAATTACTAGAACCATGTCCTGTGGTCTGATGAGACTCAGATAAACTTGTTTGGCTCAGATGGTGTCCAGCTTGTGTGGCGACGCCCTGGTGAGGAGTACCAAGAAAATTGTCTCTTGCCCACAGTCAAGCATGGTGGTGGTAGCATCATGGTCTGGGGCTGCATGAGTGCTGCTGGTACTGGGGAGCTGTGGTTCACTGAGGGAAACATGGACTCCAACATGTACTGTGACATTCTGAAGCAGAACATGATGCCCTCCCTTCAGAAACTGGGCCAAACGGCAGTTTTCCAACATAATATCAACCCCAAACACACCGCCAAGATGTGATGATGAAGCTGAAGGTGAAGGTCATGGAGTGGCCAAGTCTGTCTCCAGACCTGAACCCTATTGAGCACCTGTGCGACATCCTCAAGCGGAAGGTGGAGAAGCACCATGTGTCTAACATCCAGCAGCTCTGTGATGTCATTATGGAGGAGTGGAAGAGGATGCCAGCAACAACCTGTGCAGCTCTGGTGAACTCCATGCCCAGGAGGATTAAGGCAGTGCTAGATAACAATGGTGCCCCTACAAAATGTTGACACTTTGGACACAGTTTTGACATGTTCACTTAGGGTGCAGTCATTTTTGTTGCCAGTTATTTGGACAATAATGGCTATACGTTGAGTTATTTTTAGAGGACAGTAAATTTGTACTTCTATACAAGCTGCACATTGACTACTCTAATATATATCTCAGTTTCATTTGTGCAGTATTGTCCCTTGAGAAGATATACTAAAATTGATGCTGAAATGTGAGGGGTGTACTCACTTTTGTGAGATACTGTATATGACGGCTTCAAAATGACAGAAGAGCATCATCAAAGTAATTCATGCCAAGAGGAAAAGACCAAAACTTAAAGGGATACAGTAGTTCACCCAAAAATGAAAAAATTGTCCTCATTTTCTTTCTTATGTTGAACATAAAAGAAGATATTTTGAACAATGCTGGTAATCAAACAGTTGATAGTCCCCATTGACTTCCATACAATTTCTTTCAATACTATGGAAGTCAATGGGGAACTGTTTGGTTCTTCAAAATATCTTCTTTTGTGTTCAACACAAGAAAGAAACCGATACAGGTTTGAAATGACATGAGGGTGAGTAAATGATTCATTTTGGGTGAACTATTCCTTCAAGTCATTCATTGAAAATCTTGATATCCAGTAAATCAATGGACAACAGCCCACCAGAGAGCATAGACTATAACATAAATTTCAGTGTCTGTCACAAAAAAGTCAAGTGAGCTTTATTGTCATTCCACTATATGTGGAGACATACAAAAAAACAAAATGACACAGAACCACAGTGCTACACATAAACGGACCGCATATTTCTAACCTATTGATAGGCAGAATTTAACCATACACTGACTTTACATATACTTTAAACATATACTTTTGGTTTGTTTAATTGTATTGGTAATTTGAAGACTTGGAATATACAGTAGCACAGTAGTTCTCAACCTTTCTGACTCCAAGGCCCTCCTTCACTTTTCACGTTGTTCATTATTTACTTGATAATGATTTTTTAAATTATTTTTACTCGCAATTTCTACCTGATAAAATATTTTTGAAATTGACATGAGTAGGAAATAGTAAAATCATAAAAGATATTAAAACACTCATTTATTAATTTACATTACTTGTCTAGGTCTAGAAACCACACTTTTAAAAATTAGGCTTCCTCCTTTATACAGGTTTTTCAAGACAGTGAGATCCCTAGTCTTTTTTTTCCAGTCATGGTAATACTTTAGTTTAGGGACCAATTCTCACTAATTACTTTTTAGCATGCATATTACTAGCATATTGGCTGTTTATTAGAACTCATAAAGCACATATTAATGCCTTATTCTGCTTGACCATATTTTACATCCCTCCATCCTACCCCATACTTTAACCTAACAACTACCTTACTAACTACTAATAAACAGAAAATTTTAGTGAGTTTAGTGAGGCAAAAGTTGTAGTTAATTAATAGTGAGAATTGATCTCCAAACTACAATGTGACCAAAATCAATTTAAGTCATCTTGAGGTCCACTGGTTGAAAACCACTGCTTTTATGTCACTCTTTTTTTTAAAGATCTAGTGCCTATTTTTTAACTGCATTAAGAGTAACCAGTACCAGTTCCTTTAAGACTCCTATTTGTAAACGACTTCAATTATAAAGGATTATCTTCACGTGAAAACTACTGCCATAATTCACAACGACATTCATCAGATGATGCAAGCTGCGGTAAATTACTTGAATATTGTTCAAATTAAACGTGGGTTGCTATTATCAGCTGTTTCCTTCATAATCTATTTTTATCTACTGCAATCATTGCACAGTATATTTATATTTCATTGCACAGCCCGCTGTATATTTTATAAAGCATTCTATTTCTATAACGTTACTCGACACCATCATCTCCTCATCTCCCATATCCTCACTTTTACCTCAGTGTATGTTTGTCCACTCTATATGCCCAAAACTACAGTAAATTTCCTCTCTAGGATTAATAAAGTCATACAGTTTTGTATTAATGTGCTAATAGTTAATACCAAGATTTTTGAAGATGTTTTGCTTAGTTTTCATAAAGGATGTAGGTGGACCGGAGAATGAACTTTATGTAGTCAGTGTCAGCATGGAACATTTCATCTCATCCTTTTATTTCGAAACACTAAGCAATTTTAACTTGCTGCTTTACCTTAGCGTTCTCATCACGCAGGTTAAACGTGAGCTCCAGATTGGACAGAAAGCAGTCTGAGAATTCAGGATACATTTCCAGAACCTCCAGAAGATCCTCTCTGTAGATGGTGTGGAGTTCGCAGTAGCTCAGTGCTCGAACATCTGCGTTGGCTTTCCCCGGTTTGGCGAACAGATGAATCATCTCTCCAAAAATATCATTCTTACCTGAGAGGTGGGCGTACAGTGATCAGAAGAGAAGAGAGGGAAGAGAAGATAAAGCAATGAAGGAAGAAAATGGACAAAGAGTTAGAAGGGAGAAAGCAAGTTCCCGTATTAGTGTATGACTGTATGTAAGCAAAAATTCACAAGCACAGCACACACAGAAGTCACTTTCAAACCAAGCAAATTTCTTGAAACCATTGCAAAATCTGTATGGGTAAATGTTTTGCCCTTGTGTGAAATTCCTAATTGCTTGGATTCTAATTGAAATAGCTAATCGCACCTCATGTGTGTCATTTGTTTCTACGGAAAACTAAGTATAATATTAAATAAAATTCACTAAAATCATTTTATTGAATGTGTATCTTTAAAGTTGAAGTCATTTCTGTGCCAAAAAATGGCTGTTTGTAAATGTACTTCCAAAACTCCCTCACTGCCATTGGACAAACAAACATTTCTTTGGGGGAATCAACCTTCAAATAGCTTACTTATAGTTGTGTTTGCAAATTATAGTGGGGTGATTCAAACTGATAATGAGTCTTTTTGTTTAATTCGTTATAAAGAATCAGCTCATAAGAGTCATTTGTTGTGAACAAGACAACACTCGTAGACGTGTGCTGCCAGTGAAGAATAAATATGTTATCTATTTGTTTTCTCTGTATTATTTTCTTTATTTAATCATATTCAGTTTAAACTGCTATAAAAAAATTAAAAAGGTAATTGCAACTTTCTCACAACATATCTCACAACTGTGATTAACATCAACCGTTTTCTGAGAATTTTGTGAACGTAATTTCAGAAATGTTATATGCGATTTTGTGCATTAATATGAATACCAAGTGTAATATACTAATATAATGTACTATGTAATATATAAACTCACGATTCTGAGAAAAAAGTCAGAATCTTGAGATGTAATCTCACAAATCTTAAAAAAAAAAGTCAGATTTGCAAGATATAAACTCACCATTCTGAGAAAAAAGTCTGAATTGCGAGATGCCAACTTAGAATTCTGAAAATAAACCTCAGAACTACAATATAAATTCCAAGAAAAAAATGGCAAAAATAAAGTCGCAATTACCTTTTTCCCCTACATTGATTGCAAACTCACATATATCTTGATAAACACTGAGGATGTGATATTTCTGAAAGCCCCTGCAAGCTTCCTGAGGACATGTGCCAAGAGAAAAGTCAAGGCCTGACAGCACATTTCTGCAGTGATACATATCAAAGGTCAGACCTGACAAACAAATGACAGCCACCTGGGCAGCGGCCACCTGCCACCGGATCTAAATCCGGCTCAGGGTCATGGCTACAGCCATTAGTGCTGTATATTATATATAAATTATCTGAGGTGAGTATGAAATTAGAGTAAAAGAGCCTGGGCCAGAGCCAGAATTAGTGTACAGTGATGAAGTGTCCATCTGCAACACTTTGCAAGACAATAGATTCTTGCTGAGGTAGTGATTCTTCAACTGAGACCTAAGAATACATATGAAGCAGGAGGTAGCTTCTCCCAGCAATTTCGTACAGTGTACAGCAAGTTTCTGCTGAGTTGCATGAGTGGGTAAGTGTGTCTCTTTTTCTTCCCCTGGCCTTATTCTGTTAAAGCCAGCTTGCGTAGGAAGAGAGATGGACCATTTAAATTCGGCTTACCCTGCTCTACCTGCCCGTGCACGATGGGGCTGGAGACTCTTGAGCATGTGTGTGCGTGAGTTTAATAAATGCACCTGTAAATAATGAAACTAGCGCTGTCACTCGGGGCTCTCCGTCACACTAAGTGACACTTCGCAAATCTAATGAACAAAGGAAACATGCACCACACTGCCGTCACTCTCATTCCCGCATCTTCTTATTTAATTACAACCCTTCTCTCCCTTGTTCTCTCACTTTCCTCAGCTTTCCTCTATTTCAGTCTCTCTCCATCTATAAAAAACATGATGAGCTCATCACAGGAGAGATATCCTTGAATGAAGGACAGCACTTCTTTCATTAAGTCTCTTATTACCTTTGAGCCTCTGAGCTGTTTATATTAAATTTAGATGAGTGTGCAAGTGCCATATTGTAAGACAACCCATTTTCCACAGCATTCCAGTAATGCCGCTATTTGGACATTGATACTGTACTTATTATAGGATATATATACATATATACTATATTTGTCCTTCAGTGCTTTTGTCTCTTCCATCACTTCCTGTTTAGATGCCCAGCCTTTTAGATGTAAAGCCAACAGCATCTGTAAAACGCTTAACTTTCATACGGCAAAATGCTCAGCTTGAAATTATGTAGGCAGGTCTTATTTTTATATTTTTTGGATTCGATTTGATGGTGAAATATGGCAGACAATGATACTTTTCCCTTCTTGTGTGGCCTTTGTTATACGAGCAAAAAGTTATTTTGGATAGATTATTACATTTTGATGAAAGATAATGAGTTTTTTTAGAATAATATGCACCAAGGACATTTATTATGTGGTGGAAAAGCCTAGTTGTTAAATATCTGGCTCAGTAGCCAAACCCTGTTTTAAATATAGATTCTAATCACAGCAGGTTTACATGCACTCAAATAGTCTGTTTATTTTCGGATTAATGGATCAATCAGACTGAAAAGCCTTCATGAGCTCTATCTGAATGAAATATTGATTGGATTGAAATGAGTGATTTAGACCTGAAATAATCAGATACACAGGAAAGAATTAAGCATGTTGAATTGAATTTTGACTATTTTCCTAAGCTAGACTTAATACGTGATGCGTACTTTACATACATTATACATCATACGAATGTGTGTTTATTTACATCTCGTTATACAAACTGTTCAGTGGAGTGACTGAATATTTACTAATATTTGCCAAACCAGCTCTTCTGACATGAATGCCAGCTTTGTTTTTAGATATGTCATCAAGACAAAAATGGCAATCATACTTAAGGTGGCTTTCTCCAGTTCTGAACAAGACAACTGCAAGCTACGCATTTGCTAATGTTTTGTATAGAATACGTGCAATGCACATGTAAACAAATATGTCAAGTCATCGTCATTTCTATAGTGCTCTATATAATGCAGATTGTTTCAAAGCAGCTTGACAGAGACTATCAGGAAATAGAAGCACTGTAACATTTAGGGATCATATAAACGTACAGAATCCGAAATCAAATTGGATTTATTCTGACTGCTGAAAATTAGTGCATGTAACCATACCTAGTGAATTTTGGTGGGGTTATTACAGGCTTACAGTGAAAGTTTGTTTAACTGTTCATTGCTCACCCAGGATGGCCACCACTATGTCGTCTCTGAGGATCTCAATGGATCCCCTGGCCACAAAGTAGAGGGCCGTGAGAACATCCCCGCAATGCACCAGCGTGTCACCCGGTGGGGCATGAGTGGTCTTAAAGCGCATCGCCAGTGCCCGTAGGCATCCTTTGGTCGCTCCGCGGAAAGCCTTGCAGCTCTGGAGCAAACTTTTATTCAGATGAAGACAGATTTCAGCCTGCAGGCACTCTGGAAAGCCCTTCAGTACCTGCAGAGAGGGAAAAAAGAGAGAAAAAGACAGAAAGAGCGTTCCCCATGGAGAAGAGAAGGAGGGCAGAATGATTGCAGGTTTTAAGAGCTTTGCGTTAGAGCTCAGATTATACAATGCTAATATAGCCCTGTCTCCCTCAACTACAAATATATAAAAGATGAAGCACAGTATGAATACATCTGGGATCCTTTGTTTCTGCTGCATTGCATTGTGTTTGCCTTTGATTCACTTTTGCTTCATATAATGATATACGGCACATCAAGCAGAGGAGAATGCAACTGCCACTTATGTTTTCCCCCAATTTTTCTGGTTCATCTAAAAAAAAAAAAAAAACACCATGGTCTAAAACACCATGTTTCTTGTTTAAAATTGCATTTGGGATGTTTGCCAAGGAACAAAGACTGGCATGAAAATATATTAAGTAAGGGATAATCAAAGGCTAGCTGTGCATTAAACGATTTGAATGCACAACGTGGAGGTGAAGAACCACCCGACGCTGTGGTTTGGTTCCCGTTTATGCGATGCTCATTTGCCAGCATTCACATATTAAAGATGTTAATAATATTTGTGCTGCAATATTTGCCCAGAACGATAAAAATGACGGTTATTTTCATCAGTTAAGGCTCGCTCAGCATTCTGCCGCTTCAAATCAGACACAGAGATGAAATAGTGCGGTAAGATCACAATCATCACATTTATTTGAATGAA
>JAFVLL020040952.1:0-33430 GCA_021397915.2 Tor tambroides
ATTAAAGAAATATTAAAAATATACTGTCTTTATGTTGTTTGTACATTGTACATTTGAAGATTGAACGTGAAATTATTGCAATATAAAAGTATATTTAAAAACTTTAATATTAGGTGGAATTAATCGCGATTAATTTTAGAAAAATGTGCGATTAATTAGTTAATTTTTTTTAATCGATTGACAGCACTACTTTTTTCCCATAAAATCGCAAAAAAAAAAAAAAAGATTTAACAATGCAAAATTCTTTACGCCTTTGGGGCCAGATTTACTAACAGCTTGTATTAGCACAAACTGTCTTCTGGCATTAAAATAGTACTGTCAGGATTTACTAAAGATGCGCAGTGATGAATTAGCGCTGAAAAGGCGTGGACACAGTTATTTTTGCATTTGACCTTATCGAATATGCATTTGTAGGAGTTTCCCTTTCAGACGCAAAATTTATGGGAGGAGAGTATTCAGATGAATCACGCAATGCGATTTACCAACATTTGCGCTTGTCAAATTACTGGTATTTGCTCCATTATTTAACACTCTAAAAAAGCATGTCTTAAAGCAGATGCTAATTTGTGCTTCTCTTGGTAGATTGCGCTGGTCGTTATGGAAATGATCTGGCTCCGTCTGTGTTCTTTAATTTGTCAGTAAATCACACACAGAATTTTCCCCTCCCATCAGCGCTTTTATGGAATTGCACTATAATGCTAATTTTCCCTGTTTAGCTAATCTGGCCCTTGATCAGTTAAATGCTTTCCTGAATAAAACTTATATTTACTTTTTTTTTTTTTTTCAGGTGTTGAGATGCTGCTTTGTTAAAATTGAAGTGTGTAATAGTTGTGCCCCTTACAGCACCAAACAGAAACACAAAAAATAATTATTATTTCCAAAAAGGATTTCTAAACACTTGAACTGCCAATTCAGCACTGCCCCATCCACCATTGTGTGGAAGAAATGGACATTTCAGACCACTAAAACATTGTTTTCAAAAGCACCACAGAATCACAGTGTGTCAGGAAAATGGCCTATATGGCTTTTCTTGGAAAAAAATTACACACTTTTTTTTTTAAATTCTGTTTGTGACTGCAGAATGTTGTGAAACACAGACACATTTCCACTGGTGTTTTCCCCTCCCTCTCATATCCAGATCCTGCCACTTCCATATCTGGGACAAAGAAAGCCTTTTCCGTCATTTCACAACCCTGTTATTCTCGAGTGGTAGGGCACCAGATGGGCTCTGACCTGGATCCGCGATCTTCGATCATGAAGGTTACCCATCCGTATTTGTGCAGATGCCAGAGCGTTGAATTTCTAGTCAGTGGTCATTGCTCTGATCCCCACAAAACTAAGCCACCACGGCACTGTTTACATTCTATGAATAGAATCACATGTTTGATTAAGCCAGCCCGTTGTCAGAGAGCGGATGTGGAGAACATGAACAGAGGCCAGTGAAGCAGAAGCTGAACTCTTGGTGTGGAAAACTGTCCCTACTTTTTATGTGACACATTTGATGTGCAACATGATCTGCTGAAAATACAACAAAGCCCACCTCTGGGGATTGTTACATGGGATGGAAAGAGTGACTGGAATCGTAAAAGAATTTAATGACTTTGGTTCTGATTCCTCTTAACGATTCGGGTTACTTAACGGCTACATTTTTTTAGTACTTGTAAGAAATACATAATTGAAAAAAAGAAAAAGAAATGAAGTTTTATTGCCAATGAGATCATTTCAATATTTACCAACTTTGAAATAGTTCTTTTGCTAAAGGTTTGTTTATTCAGACTTTTCACAGACTTTTTAGGGCTGCAAGTGGCTTTAATTATACTAAACAACAATACTAAAAAAAAACATGATTTTTTTTTTTTAAATGCTACTGACAAAATGAATAATGTGTATCTTTAGCTACACATTATTATATAAACAGTCAGTAACTACACTGATTTGAGTCTCAGTTGTAAGCTATATGTATTTGATTCGCTAAAAAGAACTGGCTCCTTAGAGTCATTCATTTGGAAGCTGAGCTATGCAGGTTATACTGTATGTCTTTGGTTCAATAAAAAGAACTGACTCTATGGAGTCATTCGTTGGAGAATCAGACTACACAGTTTGTGCTGTATGTTTTTGATTCACTAAAAAGAACCAACACATTAGAATCATTTGTTTGGGAGTCAGACTACACTGGTTGCACTTTGTGTTTGATTCACAAAATGTCACAAATCAGCATATTAGAATGATTTCTGAAGGATCATGTGACACTAAAGACTGGAGTAATGATGCTGAAAATTCAGCTTTGGCATCACATGAATAAACTGCATTTAAAAAAAAATTCACACAGAAAACAGTTATATATTAAAGGAAAACACCGCCGTTTTTCCATATTCCAATATGTTCTTCCCTCAACTTAGACGAGTTGATACATACCTCTCCCGTCTCAGTGCGTGCACTTAATCGCTCTAGCGTGCGGCCCCACTATGCTAGCGTTTAGCTTAGCACCATTCATTCCTTAGGATCCAAACAGGGATGAATTTAGAAGCCACTAAACACTTCCATGTTTTCCCTATTTAAAGACGGTTACATGAGTAGTTACACGAGTAAGTATGGTGACGCAAAATAAAACGTGGCGATTTTCTAAGTTTTTGCCTTTTGTTAATGCTAATCACTGTAGAAACTCTGCATGTCACTTGTTACGTGGACAGCTTTACTGTACAGAAGACACATGTTCTGTGCCTGCGCTCGCACAATGGCTCACCTGTTCGGCTCAAAGCGGTAGCTGTGGGTGAGCAGATTATTACTCAGTGTGGGCTCTCCATAACGTGTGTCATATTTATACAGCGGCAAGATTTAGCAGTTGAAGGTGGATGGGAGAATGGTGAATGCTCGCAGTGGTGAAGAGCCGTGGATGCTGTGCCAGACACTTGAGTTAAAACACACCTGCATGCTTTTATTCACTCCAGCACTCTCGTGCGATTGAGCTTTTCATAAACGGATCCCACAGCTACAGTAATGCAGTGAGGGGAAAATTCTGCATTCACAGATCTTAAAGAGTTTACATGATGCTATGTAGTTTAGGGATTATTGCAGTATGAAGTTTACACGTCATCTGATCACTTAAGGGTGATTTTTTTTTTTTTGTAGTAATTCATGATACACTCTGTGCATTTATTCTTTGACAGTTTTAATGAAGAAAATTGTTAATCATGTTTGACTAGGTTGTTACAGACAGTTGTTGGGTGTTGCTGTGCAGTTGCCATATTGCTATGCTTGTTTTTTTAGTGTAATTTGGGTGGTTCTTGATTGCTATTGAAGCCAGTGTCATTGCAACGTTTTATCTCACAATTGTTTTTTTTTGTTGTTTTTTTTAACCTCATTTCTGAGTTGAAATCACACAGTTCTGGCTTTTTTTCTCAGAATTGCAAGATATAAATGCAGGATTGCAAGATATGAGCTCAAAATTGAGAGATATAAACTCACAATTATGATACAAAAAATTAGAATTGTGAGATATAAACTCAGAATTGTAAGATAAAAAGTCACAATTACCTTTTATCTGTGGTGGAAACAGGCTTCCAGAGATGCTTACTGGCCCATGTCAAAAGAATATGTAGCTCTTTTTTTTTGTACTATGTTGGTTTTCTGCCATTATTATATCATTTTCAGTTTATCATATCATTTGATATTATATATTTAACAGTGCATGGCTATTTTCCTTATGTTTACATTTACATTGACAAGATATAAAAAGTTAATCTTTAAGGAGACTAATAATTTAATAACCCTGTTAAATGTAACCTTTAGCAAGTCTCAGATATGAATATCCATTTTTTCCATGTTGTAATGTCTACATTTACATGCAGCATTTAAAATGTAAATGTATTCAGACTAAACAGACCAAAAATTTGCTAAATTAATTTTATGTCAAAACCAAATTTCACTTTTTATTATCCACCAAGGGAATATTTTGAAAAATTATCATTAAATCTCATCAGACATCTGCTCAACAAGACTCAATATTTGAGATGTTCATGTCTGCAGCATAAACATTCATATGAATATTAGCTATAGAATTAACAACAAGCACCAGTAATTCAATGCCATATGAAATTCCCCCAAAGAACTTTATGTACTGGTGCTTTACAGATCTCATAAATCAATGTAACAATACACTGATCTGAAGAACCTAAGAAGTAAAATCTAAAACTTTTCATCTCCAGATGACCATAAATCAACTCAAGAACTCTATCCAGCACAAAATGGTTGTTTTTAAGAATCCTCCAGAGTAGAATTTGCCACCCTCGGGAATCCTGTCTTTCTTAAACACCCCTCCTGCTCACATCAGCTGCCGCTCGACTTGTCGGCAGGTCAGTCGTAACAAATTCGGAGGTGATAAACTGCGAATGGCTTCCCTGGCACCTGTCCTAACAGCAGAGCACTGGGAATCCCCAAAGTCCAGTCGCTCATTTTTAATCGATGTGTCTTCAGCCGTCCGTGAGGTGTGGGGCTGCGGCAGTGCTCCAGTGGTGCTGTGTCCGGTCTAGACTTCCTCTCTGCCCGTGACTCCAGCTGCCTGGCTACTCAAGCGGCAGAGGAGGGCAGTGGGGAACCGGTAACCAGCTGCAGGTTGACAGGAGATAAATGGCTCCATTAGAGTGTCTGGGCCGCAGGGCGGAGTCTGACCCACTGGCCCACCCAGCACCATAGTAAGCCACTTACAGACATCAAACAACATACTTCCTCATTCCGGACAGGCCTGCCAGGGAACGCTAGCACAGTGAGTTATCTTGTGTCCTGACTGGAATGGCCTATATAATGCCATCTGGATGGTAGGTCAGTGTTATGACAGGTTAATGAAGGATTACGGTGTCCTGCTAGTTTTGCTGTGCGTCGAAATCCAATATTTTTGGTGAATTTTGAGATGTTGAAATGTTTAATTTCAGCATAAATTGGATCACACTGTATCATATGAGATATTAGATTGGTATCTTGTTCCTCACTGTGCTCTCTAGTTATCAGCCGCTTAAAATCCATGTCGGTCAGCCACTAGGTGAAATATTGCTGGTATGGTAAAATGTTTAAAGGGATGTAATGTGATATGCTGAATTTCCTACTCACTTGAATTTCTGACCCAGATGGAGTTTGCATTGTATGAACATATTTCTCCTATGATGTGTTTCACCAATGACAGTTTTTTATTTGTTTGTTTCGTTTTTTTAAATAAATTAGTGCTGGGCAACAGTAAATTGTGATTAATCACATCCAAAATAAAAGTTTTTGTTTATATAATATTTGTGTGTGGGCTGTGTATATTTATTATGTGTATATATAAAGACACATACAGTATATATTTTAAAAATATTTACATGTATTTACATGTATATAGTTATATTCATACAATACATATATATATATATATATATATATATACAGTGTGTGCAGAATTATTAGGCAAGTTGATATTCTGGTCATATTTTTTTTCCTAGAACATTTTACCAATTCCAAACCACATCAATCTTAATAACTACTATTGATTTTGTATTTAATCATTTATAAGTGATATATAATTGTCCATGAAGGCTGGAAGACTCCTTAAAAAACTGGTTCCTGATGGTTTCTCACCTAATTCTTCACCTTAATTCTTAATTCTTTTGCAGTTAACGTGTCTTTTCTTCTCCACCTGTTTTTTCTGACTCTGCTGATCCAATGAGCATTTCGCTGCCCAGTGGTCATGCCCTAACTTTGCAAATTCTATTATTGCATTAGTATTGCAGCCTTCTCATGGGCATTTAATAATTTTTGACTTTCAGTCCGAGTTAAATCTCTTTTTTGGCTCATTTTATCTGTAAAAGAAAACCTGCCTAATAATTCAGCACACCTGAATATAAGGAGTTTTTGACTTCCAGCCTTCATGGACAATTATATATCACTTATAAATGATTAAATACAAAGTCAATAGTAGTTATTAAGACTGATGTGGTTTGGAATTGGTAAAATGTTCTTGGAAAAAAATTTGACCAGAATATCAACTTGCCTAATAATTCTGCACACACTGTATATATGTATTGTATGAATATAACTATATACATGTAAATATTTTTAAAATATATACTGTATGTGTATATATTTTTATATGCACAGTACACACACATATATTATGCACACAAAAACTTTTATTTTGGATGTGATTAATCACGATTAATCATTGTCCAGCACTAAAATAAATAAATAGCAGACCATAGCTGGGCTGTATACATGTACGTACATTAAATGTGCGTACAATATGAATATAATAACCTTAAAGATTTGTTTAAGAAAGAAAGAAAGAAATTTTGATTTTGTTCATACCTTCTAAAATTGTAACAGATTATTCCATCTAAAATTAGCAGAGAAAGTTTTATTTTCAGTGACCCTATATGTGTTGTAAGTAATCATTGTCTCATTATCAGTGTATGCATATAATTCAAGGAAGAGCAGTCCTTACAGCCTTTTTAAAAGTGAAGTGTCCCTATTGTTTAGTCAAGGCTAATTGTCATTGTTCCAGAAATGCCATACCTCTCAGTGACGCATGAGTGTTGGTTTTTCTTTTTCCTTCTGTCCTAACAGGCACAGAAAAGTAGAGTCCCAGGAGACCAGAGATAGGGCTATTAAATGCAACTACCATCTTTTAAACTAGCCTTGCTTAGTATTTGTATTCTAGAGTGGGTTCTCTTAAGATTGTCTGAGAGAGATGTATTACATGGGGGCAGCCGTGGCCTAGTGGATAGAGAGTTGGACTTGTAACCCGAAGGTCGTGGGTTCGAGTCTCAGGTCCGGCAGGGACCACGACTGAGGTGAGACCATTGAGCAAGGCACCAAAACCCCCAAACTGCTCCCCGGGCGCCGCAGCATTGGCTGCCCACTGCTCCGGGTATGTGTTCACTACTGTGTGCATGCACTTGGATGGGTTAAATGCAGAGGACAAATTCCGAGTATTGGTCACCATACTTGGCCACACACCACTTCCCTTTCCTACATTTGGATTTTATTAGCAAATATATCAGCATCAAGGTAGCTAGGTTTTGTTTAGGCGAACACGTTAGACACCTGATGTACACTTGTGTCTGCAATTGAACACGAAAGTGACTTTGTTAAATCATTACCATATGAGTCATACTGCTTTTTGTCTTTTTCTGATTCCGAGTCTACATCAAAGGGGAAAATAGTGCCTTAATCAAGCCGAGAACAGATCAAATAAACCAGACTCGGCTCTGAGAACGTGTGCATGCGTGTTTGTGCTTGAGAGGGGCTGTTCGTGAGCAAAAGCAGGCTCTGATCAGCCTCCATATGGAGCACTTCATCATAATCAGATTATATGTGGTGTCTTTCTTTGAAAGGAATAAACTGTTTGCTTCTCCACTTCTCCAGTCTATCACATCGTTCTTGTGCCTGTTAAACTTAAAGTAGACGTTTATGCGCTAAACCTTCTGGCTTGCTCTCCTGACACTCTCTGTATGTTTTAAAATGTCTCAATCTGCATTTAAAACATCAGACCAGCTGTAGAGGATGCTGGAGTCCATTGCTGACCTCATCACGACCTTCACTAAGTCCCGCCATTTCTACTAGGGGCGTTTATTCCATATAAGCTTTGAATGCTCTGCATACCCAAGCCATATGAGAGAATGAGTTCAGAGACTCTTTTATTTGAGGTGTTACATAAAGCATTAATATTAAAATGTTGCAAATACATATTATTTATTTGCCAACCGATAGTAATTTTCTGCAAATCTGTGCCAATTACAGAGGGTTTGCACAACTGCGGATGCACAACAGCTTTGGCGCCTGCAATCTATTGCTATGAATTGCCATTTATGTTGCAGGTTCTCATTGGTTTGTTGGCCTTTGGGTGATTTCTCGAGTAAGAAAACCTGTCCGCGAATTTGCTCGCCCAAGCCGAAAACTGTGCTGTTGCTGCCAGGTCTCAATTACTGAAAATCACATTTTGAAAGAATATTTTTTGGCATAGATGTTGAAGGTACGCATTGTTTGGTGACTTGCTTAAGCAAACTAACCAAAGTGAAAATTTATGCAGATGCTTATTGTTCCATTAGTTTTCACCATGCTTGAAAAACATGCATGTGTGACGTGCATATATGCGTGTGCGTAAGCATTCGTATGTCTCTTGAGAAGGCAATGGGTAATGGATATTTTTACCAACAGCCCTACTTTCAAATCAACGCCTGCCAAGGTTACTTATTGCCGTCTTGAATTAGATAGCACACCTGGTTAAAGTGACCACTTACCGCTGGATTCTACTTTAGCAGAACTGCCAAATTGCCAGGCAAGCTTTTGCTGTTTTCTAATGTAATAAGTCCCTTGTGTTTGTAAATGGAACTAACAGTGTTTTAAAGGGAAACAATTCAAACTTTTCCAAGATGGTTATTTATAGAATAGTTCTGTTCACTCACTTTAGTGTTTTTAGTTGTAATTGCTATGAAATGAGGCTTCTTTATTTGATCTCTTTTCATTTGACTGAGTTTGAGCATTTGCTTTAATTCTGTTTCACAGTCTCCAAAATGTTTTTATTTTTTTATTTTTTGGCAGTTAAAATGTTTTGCAATTCACATCCAGTCCCCATAGGGATAGCATTCATGCAGTTTCTACCAGATTATGAGCACAAATCACACTGTTCACATAAATCTCCAATTAATTTCTGAGGTATATTCTTTAAAGCACGTCTGAGCTGGTAATAGTAGCTTAGGAGGTGGAGCTTAGCAAAGAGTCAGTGATGTTTCTAACTGGCCAATGAGAACCCAGCATTGACTCAGATTTCATATGCATACTGTCATGATATCAGTTTTTCACTGACTGGGGTTTCAAGCAGCCCATATTTTTTACAGAATCCAGAAACTCCCAACCTGGCTGAAACTTTTTCCAGGTGTCTCACTTTCGTCTGTCATCTTGTCTGTCCTCTTTTTATTTTATGAAGGATGGCAACCGACATTAGGGTACCATACTGCCACCTACTATGTTGGAGTGTCAAGCTGATTATTTACAGTATAATCACATAGTATTAACATGATATCAATATTTCATTTTTCAATTTTCATTGTTATTGTCAGTACTGGAATATTGCGATACCTTTAACACAAACTTTCAAGGATTATTTTTTGCACAGAATCCTCCTGCTATCCATCAAGGTGACTATTACACAAGGACAGAAGCTCTTATTACCATATATCTGCATGTTATTTAATTTTTCCAGTAATGACTTCATCCGGTTTCCACCTGGTCCACTGCTGCTTTAATCACATGCCCTTCTTGGCTCACTGTCATAAGTGCCTGTCGAGGTAAAGGTTTAGTACTAGATCTCAGGATGTCTGCAGACTTCAAGAGTTTTTGGCTCCTCACAGGAGCTGTCAGATAATTTTAAGCAGAAGTCAGGGGCTTCAGGTTTCTTGTCAGAAATGGCAGTAACTTGCTGCTCCAGTAGAACAGTGTGTCTAGAAGATTCTGACATGCTCAATAGCCATTTAAGAGGATGGAGCTGAAGCCTAATGTGGGAATGATAGGACGGAGATGGACGGTGTCGCTGTTAGATCAGAAGGTGCGGGGAAATGTGATAGACTAAGGCAATGTGATCATAGCCTTTTACGTGTGCTTGGAGTTCTGCATTGATTTGTATGTAACATCAGAGATGGAAATCGTTAAAAGCCACCGAGCGGTCTAGCACAATCAATATGAAGTCACATGGCTGCACACAGGCCCAAGAAAGAGAAATAGAGACAAGAGTGAAAAATAAAAAATTTAAGCGTTATTATAATAATAATAATAATAATAATACATTTTATTTGTATTTTTATTTAAATAATAATAATTATTATTATTATTATTAAAATGTCATTCTTTCTTTCTTTATTTTTATGTTTATTATTTGTTTAAATAATAATAATAATAACGTTGTTGTTGTCATTGTCTTAATACATTTTGTTTTTATTTTTTATTTTAACAATGACAATAATAATTATTATTATTGTTATTATTGTTAAAATACTATTTTTATTTATTTCTTTGTTTATTTAATACTAGATATTATGTTATTCTTTTCTTTAGGTTTTATTATTTGTTTCAATAATAATAATAATAATAACAATAATGGTAATTTTTCAATAAAATAGTAATAAATAATAATAAAATAGTGCTCACATTAACCTGCTTCAGGAAATTGCTTAAAATTCCCCCATTTTAATGCTACAGTCACAAATCTATGATTACTTACTGATAGTTTTGTGCTGTAAAGTTATAGATATTAGCTTGTTCATATGTTGAATGTATATTCCCTGCACATTCTTGCATTGTCTTTTTTTTTTACGTTTGTCTATACACATGCATGTCTGTTTATACAAGAAGCATCAAAGCTGAAGGAGTATCACTTCCCAGAATGGACGCATCCAGTGTAGACAGCTACATTGATTATAATGGGAGTGATTTACGTTTGACCGCACTGCTCTGCTCATATCTGGTGTACACATGGTGTCAGAAACATGTCTGGCATAAGTATATTTTAGAATTATATATAATTATACAGGGCCTTTTATGACTGTCTAGTCATTCAGACAACCCATATACTAATCAGTTTTACAAATATATAATTTTGCACAGCCCTACTTCAAAGGTAGTAATAAAATTTCATTATATAGTGTAATTTCTTCATAATTTATATGACTGTTAACCAAACAGGCGATGTATCATCACACCATATGAAGTACAGTTCATTAGCTGAAAAGACAAACACATTTTAGCATGCTGGCTAGAGGCACAGGTGCCTGTGTTCAGTGATGTGCTGTGCTGATTTGGGCCCATTCATATTCATCAAAGCAGAAACATTGTAATCTGCTAAAGCCCCTCCATTAAAACAGCAGCAGCGTGGCACGAATATATGATTTAAAATAAATGTGCAGGAGTGGGTTTACTTCAGGGGGTTTAGCTTTCCTTTAAACCGTCTTAAGTGAAGTGATGCATCATATTGGGTCTTAGTTTATGGGCAGATGAGATGTTGCTTGATGACATTGATTTGCTTCGCTGAAGCCCAACAGGTGTGTGTGTGTGTACTCACTGTTCATCTAGCCCAGAGCATATGCGTGTGAATGGAACGTAAAGTCTTCTTTAATCTCCATCTGTCACGATGACAATGCAGCTTGAAGGCAATCCTTGATCGTGTTTTGACATTTATGTTCTCCTTGTAAAACTATTAGATTACACACGCTGCCACTATTGAGCCAGAGATAATGCTTTGAATGTGCGCGTGTGTGTATGTGTGTGTGCTGTCATTAACCAAACTGCTTACAACTCTAGTGATTTTCCGCTCAGAATCAATATAGGGCTGGGCGATATATCTCACGCGATATGCATGCGCATCTCATCAGTAAAGCCGGTTCCTTGATTAGCGGTAAATCTCCATCACCTGTTTTCAAATGGAGCGGCGTTTAATACACTAACTTGTTGAAGAACCGGCTTTGCTGACGAGATGCGCATGCATATCGCATGAGATATATCGCCCAGCCCTAGATCAATATTTTCTTCTTTTTTTCCAGTTGTCATCAAGGTTATTTTAGTTTGATTTATTTTTTAATTTAGCTTTTGTCATCACAAATTTAGCTCAGTTCAGTATTCAATTTCAATTTATTGACATGATTTTTATATATACAGTATTACCCAAGCATCAATACACAACCAAAACAGTGATGAAAAAAGAAAAAGAAATATAGTATTAATATAATATAATATAATATAATATAAAAATTTCTGCTCTATTTAGGTTTTAGTGATTTTTTTTTAAATTTGATTTTTTGGCTATATTATTATATGATATGATATATTTTTTTCATCATTTCATGATGAAAGTTTATTTTCTTTAGTTTCAGCCTTTTCTATTTGAGTGTATTTAGTTTTGAATTTAAGTTTGCTATTAATATAATGTAATATAATATAATAATATAATATAATATATGAGATGTATGAATTTACATAAAAATAAGTATAATTAATAATAAAAATGTATTTTCTCTAGTTTTTTTTTCTTCAGTATATTTAGTTTCAATTTTAGTGTTTTTTATTTTATTTTCATGACTAATATAATATAATATTTTTCTATTAAAAGTCATGAGGGAAGTTTATCTTCTGTAGTTTCAGCTTAGTTTTTCTTTTTCAGTATTTTAGTTTTTAATTTAAGGTTAGTATTCTTTATGGCTATAATATAATATAATATAATATTTAAAATATATAATTTCATGATGAAAATTTATTTTCAGTTTATTTTTGCTTTTTCAGTATATATATGTAGTTTTGATTTTAGCTTTATTATTAGCAATGTCCTGATTTAAATGATTTCAACTGATTTAAATACTTCAGATTTTGTATACCTTTTTGTTTTTGAGCGGAATTTCTCTTTCTGCTGCTTTTGCCTTACTAAAGTTGCTTGCCACTAACCCGTAGCTATCCGCCGCACAGGTGACTGACCAGCTTCTGTGGGATTTGATGTCACCTTTAGATCAGTTCAACTGAAGATGGAAACACTGGAGTCCGAGCTGACGTGTCCAATCTGCCTGGAATTGTTTGAGGACCCCCTCCTGCTGCCCTGCGCCCACAGCCTGTGCTTCAACTGCGCCCACCGCATCCTGGTCTCGCACTGCTCCAGCACCAAGCCTCTCGAGTCCATCTCCGCCTTCCAGTGCCCCACCTGCCGCTACGTCATCACGCTCAACCAGCGCGGCCTGGAGGGCCTGAAGCGCAATGTGACGCTGCAGAACATCATCGACCGCTTCCAGAAGGCTTCCGTCAGCGGGCCCAACTCCCCCAACGAGAGTCGCCGGCCGCGACCCTACAGCGCCACGCTCGGCGGGAGCGCGAGGGGCAGCCCCGCCAGTAGCGCCATGTCCCTAGAGCGTGTCGGCTGCCAGTTCTGCGATCAGGAGCCCCCGCGGGAGGCCGTCAAGACATGCGTCACGTGCGAGGTGTCGTACTGCGACCGCTGCCTGCGGGCCACGCACCCCAATAAGAAGCCCTTCACCAGCCATCGTCTGGTGGAGCCGGTGGCAGACGCTCAGCTGCGCGGGCTGGCCTGCCTGGAGCACGAGAACGAGAAGGTGAACATGTACTGCGTGGTGGACGACCAGCTGATCTGCGCTCTCTGCAAGCTGGTGGGACGCCACCGCGAGCATCAGGTCACCTCCCTTAGCGATCGCTTCGACAAGCTCAAGGTGAGTCCTGATCTTGATTCTTAAGGCAAGGCACCCCAGGTAAAAAAATAAATAAATAAATGTAACTAATTGATATAACCATGCTTCCCCAGTTGATTGATTACACTAAGAATTGAAATCGTTTTAGTGTAACAAGTTTTCTGTAATGTAATGTTTAAATATGCAAACGAGGCATTGTCTAATTAAAGGAGTAGTTCACGCAAAAATGAAAATTTGCTGAAAATTTACTCATCCTCAGGCCGTCCGAGATGCAGATGAATTTGTTTCTTCATCAGAACAGATTTGGAGAAATTTAGTCCAGACAGCTGATAAAAACATCACACTAATCCACACCAGTCCATCAATTAACATCTTTTGAAGTGAAATGCTGGATGTTTGTAATAAACAAATTCGTAATTAAGATGTTTTTTTAGCTTCAATATAAGAGTCCTCTATCCATAATATTTCTTTCTCCAGTGGAAAAAGTCGTCTGATCTGAATCAGGAGAAAAATATGCGCAGGTCAAGCCAAAACAGTCTAAAACAGTTTTAAATAAATACATCAGTGGATTTTGATGTGAGAGGACAACTGGGGATGGACGTGTTTGCTAGTTATCTTTGGATTTTGGCCAGAAGCAACTGTTTAAAGTTAAAACACCTTTGTTTTTTATTTGTTTCTTAAAAACTTGCAGCTTTTGACTTCACAAGACGTTAATTGGTGGACTGGAGTTGTGTGGATTTCTTGTGGATTATTGTGATGTTTTTATCAGCTGTTTGGACTCTCATTCTGACGGCACCCATTCACTGCAGAGGATCCATTGGTAAGGAAGTGATGTAAGGCTAAATTTCTCAAAATCTGTTCCAATGAGGAAACAAATTCATTTATATCTTGGATGGCCTGAGGTCCAGTAAATTTTCAGCAAATTTTCATTTTGGGGTGAATTTTTCCTTTACATATGCACTAATTTGCATATATTTCCAGAACAGAAATCTAAACATCGGATAAAGTGAGGTTCAAGGTTTGTTTCATTTTGTTGACACATTGGAGTCAAACATTTTTACAGTGGGGATTTTTGATATCTTTTTTTTTCACTCCATAAATTAGAAAATATTGTCAACAGGCAGAAAAAATGGACTGTATGAACCATATGAAAAATGATATATAAGCAAATCCCTCTGTGAAAACCTTCAGAATATAGGAGGAGATAAAACTGTAAAGGTTTTGTATATGTAAGTTCTAGTAAAGTGGAGAAAACAGCCTTTAAATTGAAATCTACAGATGCAAATCTCAAAATTCCCAAAATCTCAAAATTGACCAGTGCGTGGGAAAAAAAGGGGTTTTGCCTGCACTGTCTTGCCTTACACAACTATTTTCACTGTTATTAGCTCTTTATTATAGAAGCAGCTCAGATTCCTCTAAGTGAGCAATAGAAAGGGTTCATGTTGACCGATTTTGAGTGAAATAGCTCAAGGTGATCTCTTTGGTAAAATCTTTGTTGTCCTGCATCATGTATTGCAACCATCATTTATGCAAACTTGTTTTTTTTCTCTTCAGTAAGCTAATTTCCATTTCATTATCATCAACCTAACTCATTCTTTGCGATATTTGTTGGCCTTCATAGTGGAACGCTTCATGCATAGTAGCAGCCAGAACTGCCCAGCTGTTCCTTTGAGCAAAACTCATTATCATATTAGATGAGTCTGCAGTCCCTAAAGCCATTCTCTGTTCGGCACTGAAACGCAATGCTGACCTGCTACAAAGACCCTGATTGCTGAATCAGGGCTAAAATACAGAAGCTCACACAGAGCTCCCAACCTGTGAATACACTCGCACCCATCAGTATAATCATTCACAGCTGCAGAAGGCCAGAATTACATCCGTGCCTTTTTTTCAATGCCACCATAACTTCAGAGCGACTTTCCTCCAGATCATTACCTCAATTATCCCTGCGAAGGTCGAGTTACAAGAGAAGAGCGACAGCCACAATACAAGTTATGTGCTTGTTAAGTTCTCATGGGGGATTTGTAACACGAGCCCGCAGAGAGGCCTCTGGCAACCGTCATAATCTCACCCAATGAATAGGCCAGCCATTATCTGCATTAGCATTATAATAGCGCAAGCACAGAGGGCACATGTGATCTCCCTGTGATCTCGTATCCCGGTTGACCTCTTTGTTCACACCAGCTCGCACAAAGGAAATTCCTATCATTGACGCTCGCCCCATCTGGTTTTTGAAGAAAACGAACGCGGCTCTGCTGAAACTGCCTCGATTGTGCTAGACGAAGTTCATTGTGTGTTGCTGAAAGTCGATACCTGAGAAAGTTGCTCCCCTTTTGTCCCAAGGTCTTCTTGCAGGGAAACAGAAAAGAGGCTGGCAGTATGCAAAGGTTACAGCATCCAGATCGACATTTAATTTCCTCTAGGAATCCCGACGGACTGAGAGGATTACCTCAGTTTTGAATTACTCACTGGAATGTTCTATTCATAATTACCTCTTGTGCCGTAGATGCTTGTTGTACGCATTCCGCACGGAACCTGCAACAGCCTTGACTGATTCCGTTTAAAAAAAGTTGCGCTGGGCCTAAAATAAGACGTCAGGTCTAAAATGCGCTTTAATGCGCTTCTACATTGCAGAGGCTTATTCGAGTGTTCCTATGCCGAAGCTTTGAACCTGTTTAACTTTGAACTTCCAATCCACAACCTGAAGAGAGAGAGAGACCAAAGACACCGTCAGGGCTCAGGGCTTCAAACTTTTAATCTTCTTCCGGCACAAGTAAAATGAGAAATCCTTGTTTGTACGTAAGCTTCACGGTGGATGATGATGATTCAAACTGTTCCACGCGTTTAGATGAGCTCTGCCGTTGCCTAGTCAACAGTCGCAGAATTGCATATTACAGTTATTATGAAGCCAAACCGCAGGCTCTCCTGCAGTAAAGTTGTAGTGAGGTATAGGTTTGCACATGCTCATGTCCTGAAAAAAAATTCACATTTGGCCCTGAGTAACTTTTTTGTTCATATTTTGCTCTTATGATTCATGTTTTCCTTTCTGCTAAATGATAATAAGTGTTTTTAGAATGTATTTTATGTGTTTTGATCAGAACTTACTGTATGTTCGGTAATTATTAAGAAATGAAGAGACACACATTAAGTTTGTGGCTATTTAAATGAATTAAATATTTAATTATGTAGGCCTGAGAATAGGGGCTTATGATAACTGAAAGTAATAGGGATTATTAGGGATGCACGATATTGGATTTTTGCCGATATCCAATATGCCGATATTTTTCATCTACTTTTCGCTGATACCGATGCCGATACCGATATATTTCCTTTTGTTTGGAAACAACACCACGTCTCTCCTGTGCAGAAATTATAAGCAAAATATTTTTAATTTTGGTTAGTTTTTAACAAGAACTTATTTATTAGAATTAAATAAAAAATAATGAAGGTTTTTTGACATTATATTGAAGCTTTGAAAATAACTATAAATAAACTATATCAAATCACGTTTTTTCCCAGAAAAGGCAGTAAGTTAACCCTAACATTTTATTTTAAGATTTAACATTTGTAGATGGTCTAAAACAAAAGAGTTGTAAAAATTCTGAAAATCTTTTAGAGCTCATGATTTGTTTAAAAAATAAAACATTACACATTAATGAATAAATCAGTATATATAAAATTATTTAATTTACAAGTGTCATGTTTGTGATTTTTTTTTTTCCATTAAGCTATAGCTTCTGACCATTAAATCAAAACATACTCATTATTTTATGACATCAATTACTGCTTTATTTAATCAGAAACACAATCTAAATGTTATTTGTGTATGCTATTTTACTTTTAATTTAATTAGAAGTAGGTCAACAGCGCCCCCTACAGATTAAATCGCCTTACGAACGGGCTTTAGGACCCGGGGGAGGCTGCCGCTGCACGCGCTATTACTGTTTACGCTATCACACACCGAACGCGTCATTCTGTACATGCTTTCACAGATTAAATGCAGCGATCCAAAACAGTCAATCTAATCATCATTCAGACAAAACTTTGCTTCAAGAATGAACCACACTGCTGACGTGATCTAATCACTAGCACACCCTGAGCACATGTGAGTTAGCATATTCCTCTTGTCGGCAAGACATATCGGCATTATTTTTCATATCAGGCCGATGCCGATATTTACATTTAAAGCCATTATCGGCTGATTCCGATATCAGTCCGATAATATCGTGCATCCCTAGGGATTATAGTTGTGTTTACAGTCATGCTTAGTTTTACTTATGATGAAACAGTTTTTATAGCATTAAAAAACATCATGGAGATTAATGTTGCTTTCAACTAAGCACAACCTTATTCTTTTCCCCCATATATATAGAGTATACTTAAATATTATACTTCAAATTGTATCTGGTTCATTTTCTTTATAGCAAAAGTACAATTAAGTGAACCAAGTTATTGTTCAAATGTCTGGGAATAGTAGGTTTATTTATATTTATTTATATATATATATATATATATATATATATAGTGTGTGTGTGTGTGTGTGTGTGTGTGTGTGTAAATAAAGGCTTCTTTCAAAAACTATTTAAAAAAAATCTTATGACCTTAAACTTTTGAATGGCAGTGTATAAAAATCTTTTTGAAAATTGAGTTTTCAGTGTTGATGCTCTCAGACACTTTGTTACAGGCAGCTAACTGATTGAACAGCAGGTACTTCAGTCATGCCGCTCAACTTTGTGTGCTATACTTCAAGCAGCTAATGAGCTGCCATTCTTTTAAAACCTCATCAACACCTCTTCACGCACTCTTCACTTCTAAACAGCTACAGAACGGAGCCAAGACAAATATTATGTTTAGGCGCTCGCTGTCCATTGCACTCAGCGTGCATCTCCCATCCGCCTATTGATCCCACCCCGTCTCCTGCGTTTGAACGTGACTTACATGAGTAATGTCGGACGGCGAGGCCTTCAAAGCATGACAGCACTCTCGCAAACGCTCAGGGATTAGGTTTTACAGGGCCAAAACACAAAATATGAAAAAAGTGGCGATTAAAGGCTTAATTTCTATTTCGGAAAAGTTGCAAGTCGCAGCAGTCAGCTTTGATTAAAGTTCCACCCCGTTTGGCGGTTGGGCCTCTTACTCTAAGCTCCTTAGGGAAGCCGTCTATCTTCTCACAGATATATGAGCCCAGCTCAGCAGACACCAACTCGCCCAATTCTGCTGCATTCAGCGAGCCATCAGTAGGCCGCTGGGGTCATTTTCAAAATGCTCCTAAAAGACCGTTTTTAAAGCCAAAAGAGCAAGTCAGCTGAAAAGGTGCTTGATATGAACTGGGCTTTCCTTCCACCTCAGCCTCTGCCAGATTTCCCTACTGCGGCCACTTTGGCCTGGTTTGGTCCTTTAGCCCAAGGTGTTCAGAGGAGATAATGCAGGAGGCAATATGTCATGCTTAGAAATTCAAGCACTATGGAAATACTCCTCATTTAGAGTAATGAAAGGTACAGATTTTGTATGCACTCACAGCTGACTTATACCTATATTCAGAGGGCGGTGACTGTGACCCTAAATATCAAAATATTTTATTGTAATAGTCAGTGTTGGGAAGATATTTTGAAACGGTAACTTGTTACCATACAAGCCAGATATTTAATCAAAGCCGACTGCTACAACTTGCAACTTTTCAAATATAGAAATTAAGAGTTTAATCAAAACTTTTTTCATGTTTTGTCTATACAATATTTGTAACAGTTTACAAATTAATTGAACTACCAAAAAAAAAAAACTTGAAAAAACATAATGATGAACAGCAGCATTTGATATAATTTCGCAAAAATATTGCAATACATATTAGAAAATTATTCTGTATTTGTACATTATTAAATAGATGTGAAAAATTAATTAATAATAGTAATAATAATAATAATGAACAGCAGCGTATTATATCGTTTTAGTAAAATATTGCAATACATGTTACAAAATAATTCTGAAATGTGTATTATTGTGTACCGGTATATTTGCTACAAAAAATACTGTATATATCTATTCTAAATATAAGTCTAAATATAAAATGAATTGGTGAATTTTTTTACCCCAGATAGCTTGACTGTGAAGCTGAATGTTCAATTTATTAAAAAAAAAAAAAAAAAAAAATCAGTGTAGCGTTTTGTCACACTACATCTCTACATGTTGAAAAAAGTAGCTTGTTACTAGAAAATATATACTGTTTTAAAAGCAGCTGAGCTACTGTCATGCTACTGAAAAATACAGTTAAATTAGTGGCTTTTCTCCTTTTAGTCAGTTACTCTCCAATGCTGGTAATAATCTATTATAATAAAATGTGTTTTAATGGTTTTTGCTGCTATTATTGCTTTTTGGAACATGTCTCTTTTCTTCTTCTCTCCCATCTGTATGGAGGCGTGCCAGTGTTTTGCAGCTGCGTGAGAGCCGAGTGAAGCAAGAGTGCTTGTTGTTTCTGTATGGAGGCGTTCAGAGACATTCTTTGGGGCTTTTTTCTTTCTCCTGTACAGGCGTGCACATACCTGGCACATGATTGCGTGCAAAAATGGCCACATGTGCGTAATGCATGGTGCATGCTGCGAAGAGATATAGTGACAGGTTATCAGAGGTGAATATAGAGGCTTGTTATTAAACTGCTTTGAACCCTGCGCTCCCCATACACAATTAATGCAGAGAGGAACTGAAAAGCTTTTAAGAGTAGTGAAGTGGAGTCATCAGCCTTACAATGCAAACCACCTTCTCCTTCCCTCTTCACTTTGGTCTCCAGGTTGAGGAGTTTCTTGAGTGCAGGGGGCTAATGTGGTGTTTCTCTGCTTTGTGATGTGGTGTGAACTGCAAAGCACCACATATATCATCTTCCAGCTGCATACATGATGGACAATATCAGTAATGCTCAGAGAGTGGGATTAAAAGCTGTACTGGCTCAGGTTTTAGGAGATTATTCCACTCAGTCTTGCCCCTCTTTGAAATGGGATTTGTGTATTAGTAATTCATGTAGAGTCTCTTGCATTCATGTTCTGCCTTTATTTGGCCTGCTGTGGTGCTGTACTCCAAAGTCTTGTGAAGTTATTTGCACTAGATGTTTTGCTTTGGTAAAGAATTAGTTCACCCCAAAATGAACTCATCTTCATGTCTTTCTAAGCCCATATGACTTACAGTCTTCTGTGTAACAAAAAGAGATGCTTTGATGCCTCTGCTGAGTTATTAACAAATCAAAGACTTTTGAATTTTACATGTTTGTTTGTAATTGTTTATGAAATTTAGTAGCAATTTTTGAGATAAACTTGTTTCTACAGGTTTCTACATTTTTTACTGATTTGTCTTCAAAAAGCATGCAAGAGCATCATAAAAGTACATGTTTGTAAATTCCAAGTCTTCTGAAGCTATGCAATAGCTTTATGTGAAAACAAAAAAACAAAACTAAAACTAATCTTTCTTTTGATTCAGAATAGTTTTATCTGAATGAGTCATTCACAAATAATTCTGATTTGAATCTTGAGTTCAGTAATTCAATCTCTATCTATTCTCTCTCAAGTCTGTCAAAATAATTTTATTTATGCATTTGTTTTAAGGCACTCTGTGACTATGTGATTGATTTACATTGATTTTCTTAAATGAACCATCCAAATGAATCGATGCAATAAAATGAATTGGACAGAGTCAAAATTTTAGGCCAGCACATTTGCTTATTCTCTCAGATAGTTTGGCTGTAAAACTTGAGTTTTGAGTTCATTTAAAAAGCAGCATTTTGCCACACTACATGTTGAATAACGAGCTTGTTACTGGAAAAGCTATTGTTAAAAGTAGCTACTGAAAAATACAAAAACACATTCTTCCTTTAGTGCATGAGTCATATAGACCATGTTTCTAATATATTTTGGTACATTCCTCAAAACTTCTCCTTTAGTGTTACACAGAAGAAAGAAAGTCATACAAGTTAGAAATTTTCATGTGGGGATGAACTGTGGCTTTTAATACTTTTTTCTCCCTGATTCTCTGTATTGCAGACCTTGCTGTGGTTTTCCCTGAGAATTGGTTTTGTTCAGGCTTTGATGTGGTGACATTTATCTGCATTCCTCCATCTTTGTCAGTCAACAGTTCTCAGGATCTACGGTTCCTAATACATTGTATGCATGTTCTGCATGGGTTACGGTCAATTGTGAACAAAAATGCTTTGCCTTTCCATCTTTTCCGGCCATGTTTTCGAAGATCAAAAATCATTTAATCGCTCCGCATCCGCTTCCATCCAAGCTATTCTGATCCCAGCAGTTTTAGTCTGAGGTGACCTGGGTCATCCGTTATCTCTGCTAGGGATGCTTGGCGCTTTTCCGCCAAGAGTCGGAATGTCAGAAAACAGTCCAAGGTAGGAATTTCCTGCGGCCTTTCTCCATCAGGACAGGCAGCGGACGTTCCAGCTCATCCTGCACGACTGAAGCGTGTTGTCCTGCTGCCAGGAAAGCTGCCTGTCCTAGGAGAGAACAAGAGCGGGGTGTGTGAGACCACGAGCACGTCTGCAGTGTTTCTGAGACCCCTCTCCTCGTTTCTCATTCCCTGAGGAATCCCAAACCTCCTTCTCCTGCCCCGGGACACTCATTGACTATGACAAGACCTATTCTTCCCCTTCAGCTTATCGCTACTTCTGCCAATGAGTCAGGGATGAGGACAGACAGCTTGGATCTTATCACAGACCAATGAAGGTCACTGTGAACATCGGACAAGATGGAACAAACTTAATGACACCACAAAATCACTGTTTTATTGTTTCTTCTTAACAGTATGTGGAGCATATCGAAAGGACAATCCCTTTTAAAAAATAATTTAAAAAAATACAAATTAAAAATTAAAAAAGACTACCGTTGAAAATGTTTTTAAAAGAAGTATCTTATGCTCAATAAATGAAAAATTCAACAAAAACTGTAATATTGTAAAATATTAATGCAGCTTAAAATCTTTTCTATTTTAATATATTTTAAAATGTAATTTATTGTTGTGATGGCAAGGCTGAATTATCAGCATCAGTCATATCATACTCCAGTCTTCAGTGCCACATGATCCTTCGGAAATCATTCTAATACACTGAATTATTTATTTAAACATTTATTTATTTAATTAAAGGACAAAAATTGGTGACAAAATTATTATTTTTTATCCATTTTATCCACACTACTGTTTAAACAATAAATAAAAGCAGACAGAAGGGACTGTTCAATTTTTTTATATGTGATTAAATATCCCACTCTTTATGTAATGGACTGCTGTGAACAAACTTAAATAAGACTTTCTATCTTCAGTGAGGAAATATTAAGTTGGCACAGTTGGTCCTTGGAGCATGCCTGGCTCTCAAGTCTTACTCATTTCATGCGTTTGAAAGAGTCTGGAAAATGAGATATATTGTGGGTCCCAGACCGAATTTTCATTCTCAGGTTTTCTTCAGATTTTTTCTTTGCCTATTCAACCCACTTTAAAGAGCAGACACCTCATGCATGCTTTATTCCCAGAGCCATCTTTAATGGACTGTTAAAAATGTCACCTATCAGCTGTCCGTAGTGCAAGTGTCAAAGAGCCCGGGGTCCAACAAATCTGCCATGCTGCCACACACAGGAGAATCCCAGCAGTGAGCTTATTTCCCATCAAACGGTCTGTTTATCTTGACTCTAGAGTTAAGCCTCGTGCCATGCATGCTAATTATTCGAGAAGATTCGAACCAGAGGAGGTAAAAATAGTTTGCGCTGTCTATGTAATTATGCATTCTGCATCACAATGTGATCCAAAAATCCTTTCCCTATCAGTACGGAAAAGCAAGGTAAACGGTGAAATTTTCAGCACAAGTCAATTATAAATGGGATTTTGTATTTGCCCCCCACCAGACGCTAACCACCATAGCTGTGATTTAGTATGGAAGCTTCTTTATTGGAGAAAATGCTTTAAACAGCCCTTGCTTGTAAATTTAGATCAAACAGTTGCTTAAGAATGTATAAAATTGTGTGTGTGTGTGTGTGTGTGTGTGCGCGCGTGTGTGTGCGTGTGTGTGTGTGTGTGTAAGCAATTTTATACATTCTTAAGCAGCTGTTTGCAGGATATACAAAGATTAGTATGTTGTTTTATGAAAATGTCATTGGAAAAAAATGTCTTAAACCATATTAGGACAAGATTAGTTTTTAGGACATATGTCCATAAAGTAATTGTTTCTGTGGACATATGTAATGTTTAACGTCACTTCGCACAAGATAAGTGATCTATGTAGAAATTGCTGTAGTGGGTTTGTGTACTGCACTCATTTAGATATTTAACTTTGTATGCATAAAATGCTGAACATGAAACATAACCATATATTTGGTATTGAATATTCAGTAAAATGGTGGTCTTGCTTGCATTATTGAATCTATAATCCTGCAGTGCACATTAAAATAGCTGACAGTTTGCACAGTGCACATTGTACTAGTCTCTGATTCTCTTTTTTTTTTTTCTTTAAAAAAATGTTCAAAGAACAGAGCAGACAACAGTCTTTGAACAACGCACAATCACTTGTAACTTCCCCTCGTCTCCCTGCTCCAATCACAAAATGACATGCTTAGTTTGAAACCGTTGCACAGTGGGTAGTTTACAAGCTTGTGTGTCGTGACACATAAAAGCTGCTGCGCTCAGGGGAATGTGGGTTTGAGTCCAGTCTGCACTATGTCTCTTGCTTTATCTTGTAAAATTAGATGCAAAAGGCTATAAATAAACTGAAAACATTTCCGCTTTACATAAGTAACAAATGCTATGCATTTAAAAAAAAAATCATTTTAAATTATTCATCATAAGTAAAATGTAATGCATTCAGCATCTTTTCAAAATAAAAATCATTCAGAGCAAAAATATGCTAAAATGTTTTTTTTTTTGTTTTTTTTCATCAGAGTCCACACTTGGAGTGCTTGATGTACAGCAGTAGTTTAATGAAATGTGGGCTGCAGAGAGCACATTTTTACCAGCATGTTAATTCTCACAAGATTGCTTTGTAAACATCAAGATGGAATATTGAAAGTTGGATTGTTTATTTTGTTTCAGAACATTTTATTAAAGGTAAAAGGTGTTGTAATCATTACCAGCGTGGGAATACACAATCTTTAAGATGTCAGAAAAATTACTGACATGGCCAATTCAGATGGGATTAAAATAATAGAGAAAGTCTGGTAATTATTATATTACCCCACCTCACTTTTCCATACAAAACTAATCCGGTCTGAAAAGGGCTTTTGTTTGTCAGAGCGTTGTCATAAACAAATACTCATGTAAGGTACCCTCTGAGGGGCTGTCCAGCATCCAGAATGTGCTCTTGCGTTAAAAGCAGCAAGACAGAGCGCAGTTGAATTGAACAGAAGAGGTACATTAACTCCTATTGATACACACTGAATGAGTCGCTCATCACATCCCCAGATTCATCTGATTGGTCCATTGATTTAAAGCTGACATTGATCTACTGTGCTACATGTAAAAAGTTGAACTGTTTTTAATTTGACATGTCCTTTTAAAAAATGCTGCATTTGGTATGAGATTCTGAAAAATATGGGGAGACACTGAAAACAACCGCCAAAGATGTCTGTCTGGCGCAGTGGTTCCCAAGCTTTAATGTCATTATTTACTCACCTTTATGGCTTTCTTACTTCTGTGAAACACAAAAGAAGATATTTTGAAAAATGCCTGCTTAGTCCATAAAATAAAAGGGGTAGCTATACTGTATCTTGATACAAAGGCATTGTGTGTGCATGCTTACTAGTTTGTCTCACATAGCCTTCTTCCTCCTGCAGCAGAGCAGCTCTGATAGCTTTTTGCTCTTACGGTCTTTCTTGTTACACTACAAGCAAGCAACGTCTCACACTTGCTTTGTAGACAGCTTCATTGATTATAATGAGAGCAATTCAGTTTTGCTGCACTGCCTCGAAGACGATGTAAGATGTAAGAAGTTCCATTTGCATGTTGAATTAATATTTATGTTTTGTACCATTAGTTGTTAAATGTTCACTCCCATACGTTTAGCAGATTGCAGCTTATTATTTACTTTGAGCAATTTTTAACCATAATGTTTAACATTTCATCTGCACTATAAAAAATGATTGCTGCGATTAGCTATCACTACTTAAAATTCGACATTAGAATAAGTAATAATGCGTTTTCAAAAAATAATTGTTCGTGCTCGACTTAAAATTTAGTTGGATATTTGTTATCTCGACAAATTTTAAGTTGTTATAACTACTTGCAGCAGCATTTTTATTATATTGAGGATTATATTATACATTATAAAATAAAGATGATAAAATAAAAAGAAAAAATAAAATATAAATATTACATGTGAAACTTCACCTAAAAACAGTGATAATTCACCCAAATATGAATATCATCATTAGTAATTCAAATTAAACTTCAAATGCAATATTTCTAAATTTCATTTTTCATTACGTTTTTTTAATGAGTTTAAAGGAATTGTTCACCCAAAAATGAAAAGTGTCACCATTTACTCATTCTCAAGTTGTTCTATACCTGTATGAGTTTCTTTTTTCTGTTGAGTATAATAGAAGATATTTTGAGGAATGTTGATAACCAAATGGTTGATGGACCCAGCTGACTTCCATAGTATTGAAAAAGTAATAATAATAAAGAAGGAAGGAAGGAGGAGAAAGAAATGCACTGAGGTTTGGAACAAGTTGAGAACGAGTACATGATGACAGAATTTTCAATTTTGGCTGAACGATTCCTTTAAACTTAATTTAAAAAAAAAAAAAAAGTAGTAGAAATTTTTCAGTTTAGTAAAACTGAAATAAAAAATAAACTAAAGCTTAACACAAATAATATAAATATGAAACAAAACTGAAAAATGTAAATATTGCCTTTGAAACAAACTATAATCTTAAGTTGAAATACTAAACTGCAAATAAAAATAAACTAAAGCTAAATAGAAATACAAAAACAAATAAAAATGACAAAAGCACAAATAAAAAATATGGAAACTGAAAGCATAAAAATAACAGCTTAAAGATGATATACAAAAATAAGCTTTGAAAACATAATAGTAGGCCTATATGAATAATATTAAAATAACAGTGCTTTCAAGACTTGTTAAAATTGTTTATAAAGCCCATAATCAACAACATTTCAAATCTCGATTGTTGCAATGTTATGAAAGCACAACATAGCCACGGTTCGTATAGTTTTCAGGAAGTCGTCCTACAGATTGTTCAGAAATGGCATGTTTCAAACTGCAGTTACTTAGTGCCTCGTCTGGCTCAAGCATGTCTCAGTAGTATTTATTACAGACAAACATCTATTGGTTTTTATGTTCTGCAGAGGTTTTTACGACTCAGCATCTGTCGTCATTATAGCTCGCTTGCGTTTTTGAAACCCAGATCACAGTTCTGACAGAATAACTCATAAAGTGCTGGGTGGTTCGAAGACTACCATCCAGAGTGTTTCAAAGGGCCATCAAAGGGATTTTTCACTCTTATGTAGCCAATTAGACACTGAGAACTGTAGTTTGGAGCGGTGATACAGTAGTTTCTGTGTATGTTGCTGCTGTGAGACTACAGTCGTCCCTGTTGTGCATCTCAAATGCCCATCTCGGTCTCCTGCGGTTTGAGAACTAGGCCGTGTCTTTGCTGTGAACCCTTAAAGAAAGCAGCACTTGTCACTCTTGGCGTCAACACTCCTTTTAATCCGCCTTTGAAAACATGTTTACACTTCAGAGAAGTTTTGTCTGTGTGAAGTCGTTCTGTATTCTACAGGCCACTGAGTACAGCTCACAACAGCAATGACCGCCTGAATTTCAAGTCACCTTCCAGTCCAGCTCAAGATTATAGTGTCGCTGAGGTCAGAGCTTTAGTGTGTTAGGGGCGGCTGCCTCTGAAATCTTTTTGTCAGGATTGCCGTGATGAATCGGGAGATGTCAGTGCAATTTTTGGTGTAGCGCTTTATTCATCTGCTATTGTGCCTTTTGAAATGGTGTGGTTTTTTCCTTGTGGGAGGCAGCAGCAAACAGACTGCCAGAAGCAGATGTAGATATATGGATGGTCGTGCACAGATCTGTCTTGATTTACTGTGGAAATTTTGGATTTTTTTTTCATATTTAGAATGTAATTGGTAAGGATGCAATTTTAAGACTAGATTTGCATTTTGTGAAATGCTTGCAAGATGTTGTGCGATAAAGAACAACCGTAGTTTTTTATAGGACATCATCACTGGCAGATTTTCACATTTTCACAGCCATCACTGGCTGTGTCAGAAAGCAGAAAAAAGTAGTCGTACAGTATATCACAATTTTGTGCGGTTTAATAACTGGAAAGAATAAAAATGTGATCTGAGATTGAAAGATTATTTGTATTGTGACGAGTTGGCTGCCTCCCCCCTTATTATCATCACCACCCCGTCCCTTATATGCCGCCCTTCACCAGGCTCCCGACGGGAGTGGGTGTGTGAGAGAGGAGGGGCGCTGAAAACAGCCAGGTCTGGTGGCGTGTGATGAGGCGCACCTGAAGTGAATGGAGCTTCATCACCGCCGCTGATATATATGCCGAGCGCGCCTCTCCTCGGGAGACCGGTCTCTTTCCCATGCATGCACGCTGGTGTCCTCGTGGGTCCAGGAAGGGAGCGAGGGGGAACGAGTGCCGCCGATGTCGCGAGCTGCCGGACCCGCGGTCCAGACGAGTACTGCACCCGCGAGATGGCTGACATGGCCATGTAACCCCCAAGAAGCACCGCAGGCCAAAGGAGGATGAAGCCGCTAAAATGGAGCCGCCGCCCCTCGCGCCCCGGACCTGAGAGGGGAGCGCGTGCGGCCGCCGGACTCCGCCACTTACCTGGACCCTTCCTTTTCGAATACTGCCCCTCCTTCACTAACCCCGCAGCACGACGAAGACACCAGATCCCCTGTTTATTTTGGACACTGTTTTCCCCTTTGGACACTTTATTTTGATATTTCTTTTGAATAAAAGCCTCTCCGAGGCCTGACACCACACCCACTGTGTCTGTCGTTTGCTCCTCCCGCCACAGTATGTATATTAGAGGGATTGAAAAAAGTCAATTTATTCATAAATGTACAAGTCAATTTATGGTTTTAACTAAGAGATAAACACTGAAGTATCTAAATATTATTTATATTTTTTATTGTATGTACAGTATATTATTTGAGTGTATATTTAAGAGACTGAAAGAAGTAAATTTATTTAGAAATTTCCAGTTTTTCTTGACTCAATTATGGTTTAATTTCAGAGTAGAAATTAGCATTGTAGTCACTTTTTATTGTATTATTATTATTATTATTATTATTATTTAAAAATTATTATTTTAATATTATCATTTTATCACTTTATATTTTAATATTATTTTATCACTTTATTTTAAATATTGTAATCACTATATTTGCTTATTTGTAAAGCTTATTGTCTAAATAATTTAAAGTTTATGAAGTTGCAAAGCTTATAAAAAAACAAAAATTAAATTACTAAATAAAAACCCACAAAATTAGCTGGAACTGACCCCAAAATATTTGAGTGAAGTCTTAATGCTATGCAAATTAATTTACAAAAGTATGAGAAGACATTGAAGAAATATTATGGATTTCAATACAGTTAAATCCACTGTAAAATGGTGCTGTTCAGTTTGCCAACAATTGAGCCAATCTTGCTCTGGCCGCTGGCATCCTTGCTCTTTCTCAGCGGTCATAGGACAACGAGAGAGATGGACAAATGTAGAAGATGAGGACAGAAGGTCTCTTGATGCAGGGCGACAGCGTGACTCACCCTTCATCCACAATTGAAGGTTTCAAATGGCAAGTCCCTGCACATGCCTCACCATGTGCTCTGCCAGAAGAGAGGAAAATCATGTTTTTTCTTGCTTTGTGTTTGAGTTATTTATCCGGGTATTGCTAATCTATGGATTTATGGATTTCCAATTGAGAAGGACACGTTTGTTTTGAGACTTTCCCCTTGGCAGGTCCTACTCCGCAGAACTTACAAACATGAAGGTCTCCAAGGGAGATGGATTATGGGAAATGTCAGAAAAAAGACGAATTAATATCAACCAATTCATGTTCAAAGGAGTAATAAATGGCAAACTCAAACTTGCCTGAACTGAACTAAGTTCCAAGCTTCCCACAGCCATCCTTCAGAGAGGTGTCGGATGCATTTCAACGTTTTTTTGTACAAATATGGTGCGAAACTATACAGAGCCCAATTTACATAGAAAGGAGGCGTGTTTTGTTCTGCATAGAATGACAATGAATGGAAATATTCAAGGCAGTACACTATTTCAGCTCGTTTAAACTGATTTGCGGGTGGTTAGTGAATGCTTTGCCATTTCAAGAGAGGGAAAAAGTGAATATATATGACAGATATGCCAGAAAACATCACTCTTTTTGAGTTGTGGAGCACTCAAATCTTTTACCTCAGTCCTGAAAGACATAATAGCAGTAAGTGTTATCTAACATTAGCTGAATTAGCCTTAAAGAAAAGAAAGAACAGACCTGCACTGATGTGAGTTTCAATGAGAGCTTAAATGAGAACAATTCATTTAGTTCATTCGAGGCCCCGTCAAGTGATTTATGGCATGCACGATATCTCCAGGGTGTACGCCATCGACTAAAACAACAAAACGCACAATAGCGGCAATTGTAGATTTGTTGTTGTTCCCCGAGCACTGGCATAATTTATGGTTTCGAATACACAACAGTGCTGTCTTTCTCTCCACCTCTGCTTTGTACCCACCCTCGTTCACCTTGAATTCATAACATCACTTTTCACAGTCTAATGAGAGTCTAGAGGCTGCGTACAGCATTCCTGGGTGGTGATATAAGTCGTGCACCTGTGCACACTTGTGTACGCTTTACCAATCCACAGCCAAGTGTTTTGGGCTTCAGGACGCATGTGATATTTCAAACTGAAGAACGAGACAAGTCCGAACCCCAAGGCCAATCAAACCGCTCGATTCGTCACTAGCGAGCACGGCGTTCCAGAGAAAGTGAATCACTATGTCATTCGGATCCCGGGAAAATCTACAGCAGTTAATTGTGTTACACAAATGAAATGTAAAGCCATTTAGCAGACATGCCACGTGAGTCAGTCTTTAGCGTTCCCATGCTTGTCCAAATTGATAGCACTTAACTCATTGGCAGATGAGCCAAGGCTTGTTTCTGCAAATTAATTTTCTGAATAAACCGTTTGTTACGCTGCCTGTCAAAGACGGATGTCAGGCTGAAAGTTGTCTTCAGCTTATGATTACAGGGAGCGTGCGGGGTTGGGTTCGGATAGGGTTCAAAGTCAAATGGAGGAGACAGTATCTTTCCAAAAGAGTCTCAGAAGTTTTGCTGCTATAAATAAACCACAAGCTCCGTTTTGCATCTGAGACCTCTAGAGCTTCTCAAGAGCTTAGGCTTTTTGTGTAACAGCCTCTGCCGTGCATTGTTTTCATGTAGTTTCATCAGCTTTGCGTGTCTTTTTTTTATGCTGTGACCTCTACTGCGATGACCCAGAGTTCGGTCCTGCTCCACATCAGCCATTAGCTGTGACCTCCATGTTCCTCTTTCAAGCAGACGCCAATATCAGCCCGCCAGGCACGCAGTAAGAGGAGATAATGGCTTGACTAAAAAAGCTGTAAGCCTCTCTTTCTGGCAGTTTTTTCTCAAGTTTTTGGTATAAAAAATTGCTGTTGTAGGTAAACACACTTTACCTAAATAAAAGCATACAAATTTATGTCTAGAGTAAAGGCTGGGTTACATTATGCAATTTGTTTTTTCAAACACTAGGCATCATATACTTTAAATGGTTACAGATAAAAACTAGACATCATGCTCTAAGCAACTGAGGATCACACACTACCAGACATTAAAGGTTTTCTGAACACAAAGAAATGCATGACAAATGAAAACTGTGTTCTAAAATAAGCTCAAAATAACAAACATGTTTGATATCCTCCAACTGATGGATTCATAGTCTTAAGCTTAAAAAACAATCTGAGTTTGTGCCCATCATACACTACACGATTTTCTGTGAAATTTATCAACTCAGTCTGCCTAAAATCTGCAAACTGGCTCTGACTTTCAGCAGTTATCACAGACTATTCCAGACTGCAAATCTGGGCAAAAGTCATGTAGTGTATTCCAGCCTTATACAGCTTTTTGCGTCTGAGCTATGCAAAGTATAAATGACAAAATCTGCCAGTCCAGAGTACTTACTCAGCCACGTTTTGCATCTTAAAGGACACTTTCACACTCTCAGTCACTTATTTTATTTGTCTAATGACATTGTCCAGCAGTGTATACATGTATCATAGAGGAATTTTGTTTTTTCTTTTTCTTCGTTTCAACCACATCCTGAATTATGTATTGTATTTAATAACATGCTGTTGTGGAAATTACAGTGATGAAGTATTTTTTATAGAATGTATTTATATAACTTATAAAATTTAATTTAAAATTGAAAGGTCTCTTTTGTATTCCAAGACTAATTTCATATCTAGGATATTATAATTACACGCAAACTACACAAAATACACACAATTAAAAAATACACATATACAAAAATGCACACAATTTAGGAATTATTTCATTATTTCATATTTTGACTCATGCTCCTCACTGATGCTGTTGTCTCCTTGGAAAATAAGTACAGTAAATTTTGAAAAAAAAAAACATTTTGGACTTTTTTTCTGGAAATTGCATCATAGCTTTATTTTATTTTATATTTTAGTTTAGTGTACTTTACTTTAGTCTAGTTTAGTCTAGTCTATTTTTTACAAGGGAAGTTCAATATTTCCCACCTAAATTTTCAATAGGCTCTACATACAGCGAACACAGTAAAGAAAACTGCCCTCATTGTACAGTTTTTCATGACCTTGTTTGACATATTTAATGAATATTCTTTAATCTTGCACAGCTTTGATTTTGTTTGCATCAAATAAAACATGATTAACTAACCTCACTAATGTCTGTTGGTAGAAGCTGAAGTGTTCCTGTTCTCTTAGACTCTGACAGGCGGAGGCGTCTCTGTGTTGCTCAAAGAAGCTCTGCTTTTGATTAAAATTAATTATTGTCTAACTGAGCAATTCCTTTCTATTTAATGTCCTCAGTGTGTGTAATTAACTCAAACACATTCCTCTTAAGTTGTTTTGCATGAAGCACATTTTCCCTCAAGGGATTCATCTTCCCCTGAGAGCAAGCAATTCCTCAGACACTCGTCCCTTTAACCTTCAAGCCTGTTAGTCTGTGAAGTCTGTTGGCTTCCTGTCTGTGGTCTTCAGGCTGATGATCTGTTCCCGGTGGAATACGTAGATGGACACCTACCCTGTCTTATTAGAGAATGTGAGGTCAGGGAAGTACAGAAGCTTAATTCCATCACAGAATTAAAAAAAAGGAAAGAAATGTAATTGTGAATTTTTATCTCAGTTATAGAACAGTTAATATCTCACAACTGAGAAAGGTAGAGCTGCGAGATGTAAACAAGCCAGAATTGCAAGATGTAAACTTACAATTATGACTTGATAACTTGCAGTTGCAGGATAAAAATCTGGGAAAAAAGTCAGAATTGCGAGATGTTAACTCAGAATTACAAGAAAAAGTCTAAGTAATGAGTGTTTGAATGAATGTAAATGAATGTTTTTCTTTGCAATTGCGACGAAAAACATCTGAATTGTGAGATGTTAACTCAAAATTCAGAGAAAAAAGTCAGAATTGTGAGATTTTAACTCAAAAAGACAGAATTGCAAGACTATAACTCAAGTAGTAATTGCAAGTAGTAAGGGGTAAAAATCTAAATTGCAAAGAAAAACATTCGAATGGTGAGATGTTAACTCAGAATTACGACAAAAAAGTAAATTAGTAGGCCTATATTTTTATTCCATGCCAAAAATAAGCTTCCATAGAGAAGAGATGTTCTCATGAAAAAAACACCTGAGCTGTCTAACCTCGACAGTACATTTTCATTTGGATTAAAAGTATAGGCATGCTAGACGGTTTGACAGGTTCAAAGCTTTAAACATGGCATTATGGGATTGATTTTTTTTTGTTTCTGATGGTGAGAAGGGGGCGTATTCCACTGCGTTAGAAGCTTAATGGCACTCCCCAGACAAGCCTCAAACAAGGGTAATGTAGACAGAATGAAATGACTCTGTCTAATTAATTAGAAGAGCGGAGGCTGGTAAGAAACAGCAGTGGCTTCTCATTAGACCGAGTTTGCGAGTCTCTGGAGAGTGCT
>JAFVLL020040952.1:33530-46030 GCA_021397915.2 Tor tambroides
AATAATGGCCTTCTCAACTCAACACAAATGGAAATGCATAAACGGAACAGCAAGACTTTGACATTTCAACAAAAAGAATCAGCAAAACAATCAAAGTCAGCCAAAGGAAAACAATTCCTTCTCCCTGCCCCATCCCCAGAGGAAATACCAAACATTACAGCAGCTTATAAATAGCATCTCCTACAGCCAAATGCAGGAGGGGTACTACATCTCTGGGGGTCTTTGGAAACACGCTAACATCTCCGACACGTCTGTCTTGCACTTCCTTTGCACTCTTTTCCTTGCTATCTGCCCTCCTTCTGCATGAGTTAGCAACCTTGTAACACCTCACAAACAGCTGCTTATTTATTAATAAAAAAGCAGCAGCAGCACTTGTGCAGAGAGTGCTTTTTTATATGGGTGCTTCAATAGAGGAGTGTGTGTGGACATTGACCCGAGTGATTGCAGAGGTTATCTGAGGTGCCTGATTGTTGGCTGATCACACACCGCAGGGGCACACATTATAACACACAGCTGCTAGTATATAAGATATATAGATATAAGAAAGGACACAAGAACCAGAACCTTCATTCTGTTCTTTAATTTGCAGCACATGTTCTATAGATTGATTATAATTCAGTTTTAAGCTCCCATTAAAACTGTTTTGGAAACCGTTTTTCCATGCATTTATTTTCATTATTATTGCTCTCATATGCTCACCAAGGATGCATTTAATTGATATAAAATACAGTAATAATATTTTGAAATATTATAACAATTTAAATACTGTTACTGTTTTCTATTTTAATGTTTTAAAATATTCTATTTTGTTTTAATATATTCTAATATATTAATATATTTTAATATATTCTGTTTTAATATATTTTAAATTGTAAAATGTAATTTATTTCTGTGATGTAAAGCTGAATTTTCAGCAGCCATTACTCCTGTCTTCAGTGTGATCCCTCAGAAATCATTCTAATATGCTGAGTTGCTTACATTTATTATTATTATCAGTGTTGAAAACTGTTGTGCTGCTTAATAGTTTTACGGAAACTGATACTTTTTCAGGATTTCTCAGGATTCTTTTAAAAAATTCAAAAGAACAGCATTTCTCTAAAAAAATAAATTTTTTGTAACATTATAAGTATATATGTATATACACATATATATATGTATGTATATATATGTATATATGTGTATGTGTATATATATATATATATATATATATAGCTGTTTTTCCTATTAAAATGAGAACAAATTGTTTTTAAAAATTACATTTTAAAAACAATGTGAACAAAAAATGAAATAATCATTAACCATTTTAGTGTTTGTTTAGTGAAAATATTCTATACTTGTGTACTTTGCATAGAGCGTGTGTAAAGGACAAAGAAAAAGGTAAATATCAGCAGAATATTTTAATTATGCAACAATTATTACAAATCAAGCTGCAATTTGATCAATTAATTTAAAAAAAATGTGAAGATACTATTTATGGCCAGTAAATACTATTTCTTCTTCTACTTCTTCTTTTTAACCAATGTACAGAATACATTATTTGAAACGTGGCAGAATTCTCCTATGATATATATACACTGGACATTTTACTGGAAAATTAAATTAATAAGTGTGAGTGTGTAAACTGCATTTTAATATAATAATTTTAACTGGGTCCACAGGGTCACAAGTCCCTTTAGTTGAAGAAACTCCCAAATATTGATTCAAGCTATTAATTTTCTCATTTCCTCATTCCCAGAGGAGTTATCTGAGTACAGTGGGTTCATGTGCAGCGCCGGCCTCTGTGGCTTAATAATGAGACGGAGGGAGACACCGATCCCAAATCTTTCCTCGGTTAGATTTCTCATATTAAACACTGTGCTTTGCTTGTCTTTCTTGGCGATGATTCAGGGTTTAAAAGATGGATTCTCTTGATTGCTTCAGCTGTACTCTGAGCAAAGGCCTCAGTGGATTATCCGTTATAGACTCTGGGAAAGAGTACATATGAAATTTACATTTTCAGTAGAATTGTTTATATTGGGAACTTCACCAGCTGGGGTTCACTGACTAGGTTTTTTTTTAAAAAAAGTGACCCCTCTCTGTTATAAGTTTCTGAATGAGAAAGGCCAGCATGCAATCTCAGAAATCACTTTAGTTTAGAGACTTGAGGAAATGCTGGGTGGGTTTGAAAGGTTACATAAGCATTCAGCCCGCAAATTCATAGAAAACTGAGAGAAAGGCCATCAGCTAATCAGTCCATTTGGTTGGTCATGCAATACTGAGTCAAAAACTGCACTTTCACACATAATTTATTTTTCATACTGCTGATAATTATGTATGGATAGCTAAAAATGAATTAAAATTGGTTCAGATAGACCACATTATTTGTTCAAGTACCGAATTTTTTTTATTTTTTAATTAATGAAGAGCACAATGGGTATCTTGTATATAAAAATACAATAGTAAAAGACAAGACTAAAAAAAAATAAATAACATGGCAACCATTATTAGCTCCAGATATGGTAAAATATGGAAGCACCTGTTTTGAATATCATAAGTATTTGGATAGGATCAGAGATAGCCATAATACTGTAGCAGATTCTGTTGTTCATTATTGTCAGATGGGAATGCAGATTAGTACATTTGAGACTCAACGCAGAAACCCATCAGATTGCCATTTATGTGCAGCACAGGCTGCATTTCATTCAGGCTACGGGAAATTAGCATATTTATGGGAATTTTAGCGGAAAGGTACGGCATTAGTTTGGTCGTCAGTTCCTCGCACATTTTGTGTCACACGTTCTGCGCCCTGTGTCAGCAAACAAGAAATGAAAGGAGACTGAAAATGAATTTTTGCGAGTGCAAGTGTGTTTACGGTGCGGCATAACGAAAGGATTTGCCGCAGCTTTTGCATGTTTACACTCCCATTGATCAAATTCTTAATGCATGTCAGCGGGGACCTTCACCGCAATGCTGAACCAGACCTACTAATGTTTGGATATTCAATGCATCTTGTTCTCCGAAATGCGTGAAATAGAGGAAGTATTAAAGAATATGGCGGAAAATATCAGGCTAGAAACTTCAGAGAAACTCGCCGTTATCTTTAATGTTTGCGAATCGATTCCTTGACATGTAAAATGGAGGAATCAAAGAATCTTTATGTGCTCTGATGCTGAACCATAGCCTAAAAGCTTCTGATTCTCCTCTGTTAGCTCCAATGGGACAGTTTGTTCTCGTACCTCTGTTTTTCTGTGGCTTCCTGTGAGGATTCGCTTCAACATTGGACACAGCGGCACAAGCACTCCTGCAAATTCTCACCTCTGTCTCCTCCCTGAAAGTACTGGAGGTGAAGACATGGGGTCAGTAGTCCGTGTCAGGAACACTATGGCAATAAATGTAACCAACACTCAACAGCTCTTTTTTATTTAGCCTGTTTCTCTATAATCTGGGCTTAATGTTTCATGAGGTTTTGTGCTGCATTTTTATCCCGTTTTTGTTCTCACCAGAGCAAATGCACATCAATAATGGACGTGCTTTGGAGTAGCAGAGAGAGAAAACGTGAAGGTTTTCTGTTAGTGTTAGACACCTCTCCAGCTAAGAGCATTAGGAAAATTACAAGTCTTTCTAGAGTATTACCGCTGCAGTGATTGGTCTATTTGGCGTCAGCTCCATCCGCAGGTGGTAAATAATTAATTTTACAAACAGAAACTGTCGTTGTAGTGAAACTGAGGTTTTGACCTCAATTCAGGGCTGAAGATTGTTCAGGGAAATAAGCCAGTCATAAGCTCCTATGGAAAAAAAAAAGTCACATTTTTCATGTCACATTGATGGTTGCTGTAATTTAAACTCTTACTAACTAGAACAAACTACTGTCAGATTATAGAGTGCATGCATTTTAATTATTATTATGTTATTTTAGATTTATATTCATGTGTGCATACACTACCGATCAAATGAAAAACAGTAAAAACAATAATTTTGAGAACCCTGATACTAATTTTAGGATTATTTGATGAAAGTTTAAAAGAACATCATTTATTTGAAATATTGTTTTTCCAGAATTTTTTTTACGATTTTTTTGTAAAATTGTAAGAAAAAAACTATATAATTTTTAACAATGTAGAAGATCAATTATATTCTTTTCTAAATAAAACTATTTTATATTTACTTATTTTTATTTATTTATTTTAGGTGTTGAGATGCTGTTTTGTTAAAATTGAAGTATGTAATAGCTGTGCCACTAGCAGTGCCAAACAGAAATACACTATTCCAAAAAGGATTTCTGAACACTTGAACTGCCAATTCAGTTCTGCCCCATCCACAATTGTGTGCCAGAAATCAACATTTCAGACCACCAAAACATTGTTTTCAAAAGCACCACAGAATCACAGTGTTTCAGGAAGACGGCCTACAAATGGCTTTTCTTGGAAAAAATTACACACTTCATTTTTTTAAATTCTATTTGTGACTGCAGAATGTTGTGAAACAGATACATTTCCACTGGCGTTTTCCCCTCCCTCTCATATCGAGATCCTGCCACTTCCATATCTGGGACAAAGTAAGCCCTTTCCATCATTTCAAGACCCTGTTATTCTCGAGTGGTAGGGCACCAGATGGGCTCTGACCTGGATCCGCGATCTTCGATCATGAAGGTTACCCATCCGTGTTTGTGCAGATGCCAGAGCGTTGAATCTCTAGTCAGTGGTCATTGCTCTGATCCCCACAAAACTAAGCCACCACGGCACTGTTTACATTCTATGAATAGAATCACATGTTTGATTAAGCTAGCCCGGTGTCAGAGAGCGGATGTGGAGAACATGAACAGAGGCCAGTGAAGCACAAGCTGAACTCTTGGTGTGGATAACTGTCACTATGTTTTATGTGACACATTTGATGTGCAACATGATCTGCTGAAAATACAACAAAGCACACCTCTGGGGATTGTTACTTGGGATGGAAAGAGTGACTGGAATCGTAAAGAATTTAACGACTTTGGATTCCACTTACTTAACGGCTCCATTCTTTTAGTACTTGTAAGAAATACATATTTAAAAGAAATGAAATTCCATTGACAATGAGATCATTTCAATATTTACAAACTTTAAAACAGTTCTTGCTAAAGGTTTGTTTATTCGGACCTTTTGAAGACTTTTCTCAGACTTTTTAGAGCTGGCATAAATGCAATCAAATATTTGGCCTTAATTATACAAAACAACAATACAAAAAAAGCATGATTTTTTAAATGCTACTGCATCTTATACATACATGTTATCATATAAACAGTCAGTAACTACACTGATTTGAGTCTCACTTGTAAGCTGATTCACTAAAAAGAACTGGCTTCTTGGAGCTATGCAGGTTATGCTATATGTGTTTGGTTCACTAAAAAGAACTGACTCTTTTGAGTCATTCATTGGGGAATCAGACTGCACTTGTTGTACTGTATGTTATTTCGAATCACTGAAAAGAACAAACATTAGAATCATTTGTTTGGGAATCAGACTACACTGGTGGCACTATATGTGTTTGATTCACCTAAAAGATTCACCTTTTTTTCGGAGTCAGAATACGCTGGTCTCTCAGTATTTGCTTGATTCATTAAAATTAACTTGTCATAAGAATAATGTGCTCTTTAATTGGACTACAGTGGTAGTGCTGTTTGGTCGGTCTGTTCTGCTATTTTTAATTTATTTATTTTGTAAATATATTTATTTTGGAACAGACTACTATTCAATTTTTGGGGTGTCCGTAGGGTTTTTTTAAAGAAACGAGTAGGTTTTTTTAAAGAAGTGAATATCTTTATGTGGCGAAGATGCATTAAATTAATCAAAAATAACAATGAAGATAAGTCACAAAACACTGATTTTAAAATGTAATGGTAGCATTGGTGAGTAAAAGAGACTTCTTTCAACAGTATTTAAAAATCTTACTTATAAACGTTTGTTTATGGCTCTTTCAGAAGTGGAGAAAACACATGATGTGAATGGCCATCTATGACCTTGGTGACCAGACAGCTATTGTGTATCCTTATAAAACACATCCACTGCAATTATCCAAGTCTGCCCTCTATTTCAAGCTTTGACATTAAAAATAAATAAAGTAGCACTTATGGTTTGAGAGACTGACCACTTACTTTTGGGATCTAGGCAGCCTTGTGTTGACTCTCCCTGTGTGGCTACATGGTTTTGGTCATGTTGAAGCCAGGCTATCCACTCGCAACTGAAATCTCACTGCGGTGTAGCTAAAAACAGGCCTAACACATACCCTTATTACGCTGTCCCACGGGAGATGAAATAAACCGCCTGTTTAAGCAATACTTCAGCCTGTTAAAGGCGTATTCACCCTTTGGGCCCTGTCCTAACACTGCTGTGTACTTCAGAACGCTTATTTAATTAGCGGCATGTCTCAGTTCCACATGAAGTCGTCGGTGGAATAATCCTGTAATTTGTAATTAACATCCATAACCTTTTGTTCTCATTTGATATTTGAGGAATGCTCAGCGCATACTAATTCCTGCAGCTCGTTTCTGTCTCGCTCACGTCTTTTGTTAATGCTAATCACTGCAGAAAATCAGCGTGTCACTTATTACGTGGACAGCTTTACTGTACAGAAGACATGTTCGGTGCCTGCGCTCGTGCAATGGCTCACCTGTTCGGCTCAAAGCGTTAGCTGTGGGTGAGCAGATTATTACTCAGTGTGGGCTCTCCATAACGTGTGTCGTATTTATACAGCGGCAAGATTTAGCAGTTGAAGGTGGATAGGAGAATGGTGAATGTTCGCTGTGGTGAAGAGCCGTGGATTCTGTGCCAGGCACTTCAGTTAAAACACACCTGCATGCTTTTATTCACTCCAGCACTCTCGTGGGGTTGAGCTTTTCATAAACGTATCCCACAGCTACGTAGTAATGCAGTGAGGGGAAAATTCTGCATTGACAGATCTTCAGGAGTTTGTGTGATGCTGCGTGATTTAGGGATTATTTCAGTATGAAGCTTAAACATGTCTCCTGATTTTTTTATTTGTAATAATTTATGATACACTGTGTACATATATTCTTCAAGATTTCACAATATCACACAGTTCTGGCTGTTTTTCTCAGAATTGCAAGATATAAATGCAGAATTGCAAGATACAAGCTCAGGATTGTGAGGTATAAACTCACAGTTCTGAGAAAAAAAGCTAGAATTGCAAGAAATGAACTCAGAATTGCTAGATATAAACTCAGAATTGTGAGATAAAAATGTACAATTACTTATTGACCCATGTCAAAACAATATAGCTCTTGTGAGTATAAATCTCTAAATATATATATATTTTTTAATTCACAATATGTTTGTACTATATTGGTTTTCTGCCAATATTAGATCATTTTCAATTTATCATATCATTTGATATTGTATATTTAACAGAGCAAGTCCATTTTCCTTATTTTTACATGTACACTGACATTATCTAATGCTCGCTTAAAGTTAATCTTTAAGAAGACTAATTATTTAATAACCCTGTTAAATGTAACCTTTACCAAGTCGTGTGATGTCTAAAATTACTTGCAGCATTTCAAATTTTAGTTTATTCAGACCAAAAATAGCAAATACCAAAGACAAAATTTCACTTTTTATTATCCACCAAGAGAAAATTATGAAAAATTATTGTCAAGTCTGACCATAATCTTATAATAGCAGACATCTGCTCAGTAAGCCTCAATATTTGAGATGTTCATGTCTGTAGCATAAACATTCCTATGAGTGTAAGCAATGGAATTAGCTTCAGCAGGCACCATTAATTCAATGCCGTATGATTTTTTTTTTTTTTTTTTACAAAGAACTTTATATACTGGTGCTTTACAGATCTCATAAATCAATTTAACAATACACTGATCTGAAGACCTTATGAGATAAAATCTAAAGCTTTCCGTCTCCAGATGACCATAAATCAACTCAAGAACTCTATCCAGCACAAAATGGTTCTTTTTAAGAATCCTCCAGGGTAGAATTCGCCACCCTGGGGAATGCTGTCTTTTCTTAAACACCCCTCCTGCTCATATCAGCTGCCGCTCGGCTTGCCGGCAGGTCAGTCGTAACAAATTCGGAGGTGATAAACTGCGAATGGCTTCCCTGGCACCTGTCCTAACAGCAGAGCTCTGGGAATCCCCAAAGTCCAGTCGCTCATTTTTAATGGATGTGTCTTCATCCGTCCGTGAGGTGTGGGGCTGCAGTAGTGCTCCAGTAGTGCTGTGTCCGGTCTAGACTTCCTCTCTGCCCATGACTCCAGCTGCCTGGCTACTCAAGCGGCAGAGGAGACAGTGGGGAACCGGTAACCAGCTGCAGGTTGACAGGAGATAAATGGCTCCATTAGAGAGTCTGGGCCGCAGGGCGGAGTCTGACCCACTGGCCCACCCAGCGCCATAGTAAGCCACTTACAAACATCAAACAACATACTTCCTCATTCCGGACAGGCTAGCACAGTGAGTTATCTTGTGTCCCGACTGGAATGGCCTATATAATGCCATCTGGATGGTAGGTCAGTGTTATGACAGGTTTATGAAGGATTACGGTGTCCTACTAGTTTTACTTTGTATCGAAATCCAAAATATTGGCGAATTTTGAGGAAATGTTCAATTTCAGCATAAATTGGATAGCTCTATATCAAGTGGGATATTGGATTGGTTTCTCATTGACCACTGAGCTCTCTAGTTATCAGCCACTTTAAAATCCATGTCGGTCAGCCACTAGGTGAAATATTGCTGGTATGGAAAAGTGTTTAAAGGGATGTAATGTGATATGCTGAATTTCCTACTCACCTGAATTTCTGACCCAGATGGAGTTTGCATTGTGTGAACATATTTCTCCTATGACATGCTTCACCAAGGACAGTTTTTTGTTTCTTTTGTTTCTTTGTCTGTTTGGGTTTTTTTTTTAAATAAATAAATGCCAGACCAGGACTGGGCTGTATACAGTTATATCCTATGCAATGACTGAAAGATATCTGTCTATCTGTCTGTCTGTCTGTCTGTCTGTACTAATTGTAAACTTTGGCAAATCTCTGAAATGAATTTCTTTTTTCATACTGTACATTGTAATGTTGTGCCTAAATTAACTTATTTTAAAATTAATTTATTTAAACAATATTGACCGACAGTTAGACAAGCTCATTTTAATCAAAGTGTAACTTTTTTATCATATGCCAAGAGAAAATTATAAATAATTACAGATATATAGATAGACAGACACAGATAGATAGATAGATAGATAGATAGATAGGTTGATTGGTTGATTGATTTATTGAGTGATTGATTGATTTTAGTATAAACTAATGTGAATTAACCTAAATGTTTCTAAAAATCTATGTACAGTAAATGTGTTATGAATATAATAACCCTAAAGATGCGTTATAAAACCCTTCTAGCAGCTTAGTCCATCTAAAAATAGCAGAGAAGGTTTCATTTTCAGTGACCTTATATATATGTTGTAAGTAATCATTGTCTCATTATCAGTGTATGCATATAATTCAGGGAAGAGCAGTCCTTAGAGCCTTTTTCAAAGTGAACTGTCCCTATTGTTTAGTCAAGGCTAATTGTCATTGTTCCAGAAATGCCATACCTCTCAGTGACGCATGAGTGTTGGTTTTTCTTTTTCCTTCTGTCCTAACAGGCACAGAAAAGTAGAGTCCCAGGAGGCCAGAGATAGGACTATTAAACACAACTGCCATCTTTTAAACTAGCCGTGCTTAGTATTTGTATTCTAGAGCGGGCTGTCGTAAGATTGTTTAAGAGAGATGTATTACATTTGGATGTTATTAGTAAATATATCAGCATCAAGGCGGCTAGGTTTAGGCGAACACGTTAGACACCTGATGTACGCTTGTGTCTGCAGTTGAACACTAAGTGACTTTGTTAAATCATTACCATATGAGTCATCTCTTATAGAGACTGCTTTTTGTCTTTTTCTGATTCCCAGCCTACATCAAAGGGGAAAATAATGCCTTAATCAAGCCGAGAACAGATCAAATAAACCAGACTCGGCTCTGAGAACGTGTGTATGCGAGTTTGTGCTTGAGATGGGCTGTTCGTGAGCAAAAGCAGACTCTGATCAGCCTCCATATGGAGCACTTCATCATAATCAGATTATATGTGGTGTCTTTCTTTGAAAGGAGTAAACTGTTTGCTTCTCCACTTCTCCAATCTATCACATCCTTCTTCTGCCTGTCACGCTTAAAATAGACGTTTACGTGCTAAACCTTTTGGCTTACTCTCCTGACTCTCTCTGTATGTCTCAAAATCTGCATTCAAAACATCAGACCAGCTGTAGAGGATGCTGGAGTCCATTGCTGACCTCATTGTGACCTTCACTAAGTCCTGCCATTTCTTCCATCGAAGCTATGAATGCTCTGCATACCCAAGCCATTTGAGAGAATGAGTTCAGGGACTCATTTATTTGAGGTGTAACATAAAGCATTCATATTAAAATATTGCAAATACATATTTATTTGCCAACCGATGGCGATTTTCTCCAAATCCTTGCCAATTACAGAGGGTTTGCACAACAGCTTTGGCACCTGCACTCTATTGCTATGAATTGTCATTATTGTTGCATTCTCTCATTGTTTTGTTGGCCTTTGGGTGATTTCTGGAGCAAGAAAATTTGTCTGCGAATTTGCTCGCCCAACCCGAAAACTATGCTGTTGCTGCCAGATCTCGATTATCGAAAATCACATTTTGAAAGAATATTTTCTGGCATAGACAAAGCATGTTGAAGGTACACGTTACTTGGTGACTTGCTTAAGCTAACTAATCAAAGATTTTTATTGTTCCGTTAGTTTTCCCCATGCTTGATATACCTTGCGTGTGTGACATAGGCATTCGTATGTCTCTCGAGAAGGCAATGCCATTTAATGGCTCTTCCTATCAACAGCCCTACATTCAAATCAACACCTGCCAAGGTTTCTTATTGTCATCTTAAATTAGATAGCATACCTGGTTAAAGTCACCACTTACCACTGGATTCTACTTTACAAGAACTGATTGCCAGGCAAGCTTTTGCTCTTTTCTAATGTAACAAGTCCCTTGTGTTTGGATGGTTGTAAATGGAGCTAGCGGTGTTTTAAAGGGAAACAATTCAAACTTTTCCAAGGTGTTCTGTTAACTCACTCTAAGGTTTTTAGATGTAATTTCTATGAAATGAGGCTTCTTTATTTGATCTCTTTTTATTTGACTGAGTTTGAGCATTTGCCTCAATTGTGTTTGTCTCCACAATTTTCATTCTTTTTTTTTTTGGCAGTCAAAAATGCTTTGCCATTTGCATCCAGTCCCCTAAGAATAGCATTCATGCAGTTTTTAACGGTTTATGAGCAGAAATCACACTGTTCACATAAATCTCCAATTAATTTTTGAGGTAGCCTATTTGAGCCAGAAGTAGTAGCTTAGGGGCTGGAGCTTAGCAAAGAATCAGTGATGTTTCTAACTGGCCAATGAGGACCAAGCAATAACTCAAATTTCAAACGCAAACTGTCATGATATCAGATTTTCACTCACTGGGGTGTCAAACAGCCCGTATTTTTTTAACGGAATCCAAAAAATCCCAACCTGGTGAAACTTTTTCGAGGTGTCTCACTTTCATCTGTCATCTTCATGTTTTGAGTGGCAGTTGTACCCATAGATATGTATAGATGCCCTATTCGACCGCTCCATATACGTTGACGCGTCCCCCATTTTGGAACGATCAGCTTGACGTCATTCACCATTATGATCAATGAGTGTTCAAATATATACAAGCGTATAACTTGCTGTTGTAGACGCACACAGTCAACACGTTCAAGGGTTCGCAGACCGTTCCAAAAATGGCGGATGGCTTACGTATCGTGGCCCATAGAAACAGGCGCTAATGAGGAATCTACGTATGTATATCTATGGTTGTACCTATACACTGTGTTGTCTTCTTATTTATTTAAGGAAGGATGGCAACCAACATTAAGGTACCATACTGCCACCTATTGTGTTGGAGCGTCAAGCAGATTATTTACAATATTATCAAATAGAATTAACATGATATCAATATTTAATTTTTTTTTTTTTTTTTACATTTTCATTGTTATTGTCAGTACCGGATTATTGCGATAACTTTAGCACAAACTTTCAAGGATTATTTTTCGCACAGAATCCTCCTGCTGTCCATCAAGGTGACTATTACACAAGGACACAAGCTCTTATTACCATATATCTGCATGCTATTTAAATTTTCCAGTAATGACTTCATCCGGTTTCCACCTGGTCCACTGCTGCTTTAATCACATGCCCTTCTTGGCTCGCCGTCATAAGTGCCTGTCGAGTTAAAGGTTTAGTACAAGATCTCAGGATGTCTGCAGACTTCAAGAGCTTTTGGCTTCTCACAGGAGCTGTCAGATAATTTTAAGCAGCAGTCAGGGGCTTCAGGTTGCTTGTCAGAAATGGCAGTAACTTGCTGCTCCAGTAGAGCAGTGTGTCTTGAAGATTCTGACACGCTCAATAGCCATTTAAGAGGATGGAGCTGAAG
>JAFVLL020040952.1:48530-110100 GCA_021397915.2 Tor tambroides
CATGACTATATATAATATATAATATAATATAACATTTTTCTATTAAAAATAGAAAGTTATGATGAAAGTTTATTTTCTTTAGTTTCAGCTTAGTTTTTCTTTTTCAGTATATTTAGTTTTTAATTTAAGGTTTGTATTCTTTATGGCTATAATATAATATAATATATAAAAATATAATTTCATGATGAAAGTTTATTTTCAGTTTAGATTTTCTTTTTCAGTATGTAGTTTTAATTTAAATTTTATCATTAGCAATATGCTGATTTAAATGATTTCAACTGTTTTAAATACTTTGGTCACTGACTTTGTATACCCTTTTGTTTTTGAGCGGAATTTCTCTTTTTGCTGCTTTTGCCATACTAAAGTTGCTTGCCACTAACCCATAGCTATCCGCCGCACAGGTGACTGACCAGCTTCTGTGGGATTTGATGTCACCTTTAGATCGGTTCAACTGAAGATGGAAACACTGGAGTCCGAGCTGACGTGTCCAATCTGCCTGGAATTGTTTGAGGACCCCCTCCTGCTGCCCTGCGCCCACAGCCTGTGCTTCAACTGCGCCCACCGCATCCTGGTCTCGCACTGCTCCAGCACCAAGCCTCTCGAGTCCATCTCCGCCTTCCAGTGCCCCACCTGCCGCTACGTCATCACGCTCAACCAGCGCGGCCTGGAGGGCCTGAAGCGCAATGTGACGCTGCAGAACATCATCGACCGCTTCCAGAAGGCCTCTGTCAGCGGGCCCAACTCCCCCAACGAGAGTCGCCGGCCGCGACCCTACACCGCCACGCTCGGCGGGAGCGCGAGGGGCAGCCCCGCCAGTAGCGCCATGTCCCTAGAGCGTGTCGGCTGCCAGTTCTGCGATCAGGAGCCCCCGCGGGAGGCCGTCAAGACATGTGTGACGTGCGAGGTGTCGTACTGCGACCGCTGCCTGCGGGCCACGCACCCCAATAAGAAGCCCTTCACCAGCCATCGTCTGGTGGAGCCGGTGGCGGACGCTCAGCTGCGTGGGCTGACCTGCCTTGAGCATGAGAACGAGAAGGTCAACATGTACTGCGTGGTGGACGACCAGCTGATCTGCGCTCTCTGCAAGCTGGTGGGACGGCACCGCGAGCATCAGGTCACCTCGCTTAGCGATCGCTTCGACAAGCTTAAGGTGAGTCCTGAACTTGATTCTTAAGACAAGGCACCCCAGGTAAAAAAATAAAAATAAAAATGCAACTAATAGATATAACCATGCTTCCCTAGTTGATTGATTACATGAAGAATTGCAAGCTTCTTAGTGTTACAAGTTTTATGTAATGTAATGTTTAAATATGCACATGAGGCATGGTTTAATTAAAGGAATAGTTCACGCAAAAATGAAAATTTGCTGAAAATGTACTCGTTCTCAGGCCATCCACGATGTAGATGAGTTTGTTTTTTCATCAGAACATATTTGGAGAAATTTAGCATTATATCACTTGCTCACCAATGGATCCTCTGCAGTGAATGGGTGCCGTCAGAATGAGAGTCCAAACAGCTGATAAAAACATCACAATAATCCACAACTAATCCACTCCACTCCAGTCCATCAGTTAACATCTCGTAAATTGAAAAACTGCATGTTTGTAATAAACAAATTCATAATTAAGATGTTTTTTAGCTTCAGTGTAAGAGTCCTCTATCCATGATATTTTTTTCTCCAGTGTAAAAGTCATCTCGTCTGAATCAGGAGAGAAATATGCACAGATCAAGCACCATTTATTAGCAAAAACTGCCTAAAAGAGTTTTAAACAAATATGTGGGTGGATTTTGATGTGAGAGGACAACAGGGGGTGAACATTTCCTCTGGAGGAAGTGTTATTTTTGGATTTTGGCCAAAAGAGACGGTTTAAAGTTAAAACACCTTTGTTTCTTACAAACATGCAGCTTTTGACATTAAGACGTTATTTGATGTATACTGGAGTGGTGTGGATTACTTGTGGATTACTGTGATATTTTTATCAGCTGTTTGGACTCTCATTCTGACGGCACCCATTCACTGCAGAGCATCCACTGGTGAGCAAGTGATGCAATGCTAAATTTTTCCAAATCTGTTCCAATGAAGAAACAAATTCCTTTAAATCTTGGATGGCCTGAGGTTCAGTAAATCTTCAGCAAATTTTCATTTTTGGGTGAACTTTTCCTTTAAATATGCACTAATTTGCATACATTTCCAGAACAGAAATCAAAGTTTGTTTCATTTTGTTAACACGTTAGAGTCAAACATTTTTACAGCTGGGATCTTTTTTTTTCACTCCATAAATTAGAAAATATTGTCAACAAGCAGAAAAAATGTACCATATGAACCATATGAAAAATGATGTATGAACAAATCTGTAAAAACCTTCAAATTGTAAGTAGGAATAAATCTCTAAAGGTTTTGTGTATGTAATGGTAGTAAAGTGGAGAAAGCAGCTTTTAAACTGAAATCTACAGACACAAATAGATAAAGTCCAATAAGATAAAAATGATTTCTTTCCATTTAAGAAAAAGCCAAATTGCCCAAAATCTCAAAATTGACCAGTGCATGAAAAAAAACAGTGTTTTTACCTGTAGTGTCTTGCCTTACACAGCTGTTTTCACTGTTATTAGCTCTTTATTATAGAAGCAGCTTAGACTCCTCTAAGTGAGCAGTAGAAAGGGTTCATGTTGACCGGTTTTGAGTGAAACAGTTCAAGTTGATCTCTTTGGTAAAATCTTTGTTGTCCTGCATCATGTATTGTAACCATCATTTATGCAAACTTGTTTTTTTTTTTCTCTTAAGTAAGCTAATTTCATTTCATTAGCATCAACCTAACTCATTCTTTGCCATATTTGTTGGCCTTCAAAGTGGAACGCTTCATGCATAGTAGCAGCCAGAACTGCCCAGCTGTTCCTTTGAGCAAAACTCATTATCATATTAGATGAGTCTGCAGTCCCTAAAGCCATTCTCTGTTCGGCACTGAAATGCAGTGCTGACCTGCTACAAAGACCTTGATTGCTGAATCAGGGCTAAAATACAGAAGCTCACACAGAGCCCCCAACCTGTGAATACACTCGTGCCTGTCAGTTTAATCATTCGCAGCTGCAGAAGGCCAGAATTACATCCGTGCCTTGTTTTTTCAATGCCACCACAACTTCAGAGCAAGTTTCCTCCAGATCAGCCTCCCATTACCTCAATTATCCCTGCGAAGGTCGAGTTACAAGAGAAGAGCGGGTTAAGGCCGCTAGCGTTATGTGCTTGTTAAGTTCTCATGGGGTGGATTTGTAAATACGAGCCCGCGTAGAGGCCTCTACAACCGTCGTAATCTGGCTCCCATGAATAGGCCGCCATTGACTTCTGCATTAGCATTATAATAGCAAGCATAGAGGGCACATGTGATCTCCCTGTGATCTCGTATCCCGGTTGACCTCTTTGTTCACACCAGCTCACACAAAGGAAATTCCGATCATTGACGCTCGCCCCATCTGGTTTTTGAAGAAAACGAACGCGGCTCTGTTGAAACTGCCGGGATTGTGCTTCATTGTGTGTTGTTGAAAGTCGATACCTGAGAAAGTTGCTCCTCTTTTGTCCCAAGGTCTTCTTGCAGGGAAACAGAAAAGAGGCTGGCAGTATGCAAAGGTTACAGCATCCAGATCGACATTTAATTTCCTCTAGGAATCCCGGCGGACTGAGAGGATTACCTCGGTTTTGAATTACACACTGGAATGTTCTATCCATAATTACCTCTTGTGCCGTAGATGCTTGTTGTACACATTCCGCACAGAACCTGTAACAGTCTTGACTCGTTCCGTTTAAAAAAAGTTGCGCTAGGCCTAAAATAAGACGCCAGGTCTAAAATGCACTTTAATGCACTTTTAATGCAAAACGTCCGGATTGGGGTTTGTATCTACGTTGCAGAGGCTTATTTGAATGTTCCCCTGCCGAAGCTTTGAACCTGTCTAACTTTGAACTTCCAATCCACAACCTGAAGAGAGAGAGAGAGACGCCGTCAGGGCTCAGGGCTTCAAACTTTTAATCTTCTTCCGGCTCAAGTGAAATGAGAAATCCTTGTTTGTACGTAAGCTTCACGGTGGATGATGATGATTCAAACTGTTCCACGCGTTTAGATGAGCTCTGCCGTTTCCTAGTCAACAGTCACAGAATTGCATATTACAGTTATTGTGAAGCCAAACCGCTGGCTCTCCTGCAGTGAAGTTGTAGTGAGGTATAGGTTTGCACATGCTCATGTCCTGAAAAAAGTTGCATTTGGCCCTGAGTAAATTTTTTGTTCATATTTTGGTTCAAGTTTTCCTTTTTGCTAAATAATAAGTGTTTTTAGAATGTGTTTTATGTGTTTTGAACAGAACTTACTGCATGTTAGGTAATGATTAAGAAATGAAGAGACACATTAAGTTTGGGGCTATTTAAATGAATTAAATATTTGATTATGTAGGCCTGAGAACAGAGGCTTATGATAACTGTACGTAGTTCTCATTGGAAAGTAATAGAGATTATAGTTGTGTTTACAGCTATGCTTAGTTTTACCTATGATGAAATTGTTTTTATAGAATTAAAAAATATTATTTTTTTCGCATGTATAAAGTATACTTTAAAATTATACTTCAATTTGCATCTGGTTCATTTTCTTCATAGCAAAGGTACATTTAATTAAGCTAACCACATTATCGTTCAAAAGTCTGGGAATAGTAGGTTATATGTAAAATTGCTACAAAAAAATCTATTTTAAGTAAATGCTGTTCTTTTGAACTGCTCTATATATATATATATATATATATATATATATACTGTATATATATATGCATTATATTGTATATTACAATTTACAATGCTGTGATGTGCTATATATATATATATATATATATATATATATACACACACACATATATATATTAGTGGTGTCAAAATTAGCGGGTTAACGCATGCGATTAATTTTTTTCTGATTAACGCGTTAAAAATATTTAACGCAATTAACGCAGGGGCGGGGCTAGGGTTGGCCACCCCATTTGCAACTGCTGCCTCTGTCTCCTTTTTCTTGAAAAGGATTGCGTTTATTTAGATGCAGAACGTCTTTATGACCACATCAAACAGGAGACGTTTCAGACGCGCTCTAACGTCGCCTCCGCGCCAGGCGCGAGTCAAACAAGCGCGGAAAAGATACTGTGCTCGTAGCGCGCGCTCTTCAAATACACGCTGTAGCCCGTATCATTTCATATCAAACAGCGAAAGAAACTACGTGCATGCAATGTCCTAGTTATGCCGTCAGTTAAGGCATGAAGTTACCAAAAAGGTGATTAAAGCTGCCTTAAAACTGCGTGCATGCATGCAATATGTTATATATGCGTCACATTTAAGAACATGTCTCTGAAATGGTTTTAAAAACTGTCCTGACGCACCCCAGCACTGTCTCCCTCATCTAAAACACCCGATTCAACTCGTCCGCTCATTAGTAGAGACTTTAAGACCTGAAGTGGGTCAGAAGAGGTAAAGAGAGTTGTGAGAAAATAAGACTCAGATCTGCGTCACGTTCAGCAGCAGCAGCTTTTAAAGCTATAGCAGACAAATAAGCTAATAACCAGCTGCTGTGATGCCTGTTAATCCAAGAACCAGAGAAAAAAAGATGAAATCAATAACTTTTATAGCTTTAAGGGGTTCTATATTTAATTTAGAATTTAGTGTTTGGTAAGTATTCATTTTCTGTATATTTCTGCTGAAGGGCACAAGTAGCTAAATATGTAATTTTATTATAATAGGTTCATGTGATGATTGTTTTAAGTTCACTTAAATTAGAAGTTAAGTCTAATAAATGTTAAAATTTATAGATCTAAATTATACTGTAATGCTGACTGGCTACAGTCAATGGTTAAATATTCAGGGAAAAAAACTATTTTATAGAGACATCAGTAGTATTGATATCAGTGATGCTGGCCTTCAATCATAAAAAAGATGCCATTAAAGAAATATTAAAAATATACTGTCTTTATGTTGTTTGTACATTGTACATTTGAAGATTGAATGCAAAATTATTGCAATATAAAAGTATATTTAAAAACTTTAATGTTAGGTGGAATTAATCGCGATTAATCGCGATTAATTTTAGAAAAATGTGCAATTAATTAGTTAATTTTTTTTAATCGATTGACAGCACTAATATATATATATATATATATATATATATATATATATATACACATATATATGTACACACACATACACACACATATATATATATATATACATATATATAATATCACAGCATTGTAAATTGTAATATACAATATAATGCATCCAATATAATATGAAAGTGATGTTTCCTGTGCATCAAATCAGCATATTAGAATGATTTCTGAGGAATAACATGATACTGAAGATTGTAAATAAATAAGTAGATAGCTTTGCCATCAAAGAATAAATTCAGTTAAAATATATTAAAATATAAAACTTATTTTAAATTGTAATAATACTGTAAGTAATTGTAACAACATAATATAGAAAATGATTTAATATATAATATATAATACAGTAATATATTTTCACAATATTAATGTTTTTACGGCATTTTAGATGAAATAAATTTAGCCTTGATGAGCCTAGAAGGCTTCTTTCAAAAACTAAAAAATCTTATGACCTTAAACTTTTGAATGGCAGTGTGTAAAAATCTTTTTGAAAATTGAGTTTTCAGTGTTGATGCTCTCAGACGCTTTGTTACAGGCAGCTAATTGATTGAAGAGCAGGTACTTCAGTCTTTGTGTGCTATACTTCAGGAAGCTAATGAGCTGCCATTCTTTTAAAACCTCATCAACACCTCTTCACGCATTCTTCACTTCTAAACAGCTGCAGAAAGGAGCCAAGACAAATATTATGTTTAGGCGTCCGCTGTCCATTACACTCAGCTCGCATCTTCCATCCGCCTGTTGATCCCACGCCGTCTCCTGCGTTTGAACGTGACTTACATGAGTAACGTCGGACAGCGAGGCCTTCAAAGCATGACAGCAGTCTCGCAAACGCTCAGGGATTAGGTTTTACAGGGCCAAAACACAAAATATGAAAAAAAGTGGCGATTAAAGGCTTAATTTCTATTTCGGAAAAGTTGCGAGTTGCAGCAGTCAGCTTTGATTAAAGTTCCACCCCGTTTGGCGGTTGGGCCTCTTACTCTAAGCTCCTTAGGGAAGCCGTCTATCTTCTCACAGATATATGAGCCCAGCTCAGCAGACACCAACTCGCCCAATTCTGCTGCATTCAGTGAGCCATCAGTAGGCCGCTGGGGTCATTTTCAAAATGCTCCTAAAAGACAGTTTTTAAAGCCAAAAGAGCAAGTCAGCTGAAAAGGTGCTTGATATGAACTGGGCTTTCCTTCCACCTCGGCCTCTGCCAGATTTCCCTACTGCGGCCACGTTGGCCTGGTTTGGTCCTTTAGCCCAAGGTGTTGAGAGGAGATAATGCAGGAGGCAATATGTCATGCTTATAAATTTAAGCACTATGGAAATACTCCTCATTTAGAGTAATGAAAGATACAGATTGTGTATGCACTCACGGCTGACTTACACCCGTATTCAGAGGACAGTGACTATGACCCTCAATATCAAAACTATTTCATTGTAATAGTCAGTGTTGGGAACATATTTTGAAACTCTAGCTTGTTACCATAAAAGCCAGTTACTGAATCAAAGCTAAAGACTATGACTTGCAATTTTTACCAAAATCTAAATTAAGCCTTTAATTACCACTTTTTATTCATATTTTGTGTATATAATATTTGTCACAGTTTACAAATGAATTTACAGTAACTACAAAAAAACTTGATGATGAACAACAGCATTTAATATAATTTTACAAAAAATATTGCGATACATATCAGAAAATTATTCTCAATTCTTATTGTATTGCTACAAAACAAAAGAGTATTTATTTATATGTGGGTGAATGGATGGATGGATAGATATTCTGATTTTACAAAATAATACAAAATATATATGCATGTATGCTGTGTATTTATGTATATTATTGTTTTAAAAACAGATTAATAACAGATTAATTTACAATGACCAAAAAACTATAAAAAAAAATGCTAATGTAAAAAGCTGTAAAAAAAAAAAAAAAAAAAAGAATAATAATAATAACAATAATAATGAACAGCAGAATTTTACATAAATATTGTATAATTTTAGTAAAAAATATTGCAATACATATTAGAAAATGATTCTGAAATATATATTATTGTTTATATTTGCTACAAAATAATACTGTATGTGACCATGGACCACAAAACCAGTCATAAGGGTCAATTTTTTGAAGCTGAATAAATAAGCTTTCCATTGATGTATGGTTTGTTAGGACAATATTTGGACGAGATACAACTATTTGAAAATCTGGAATCCGAGGGTGCAAAAAAATCTAAATACTGAGAAAATCACCTTTAAAGTTGTCCAAATGAAGTTCTTAGCAATGCATATTACTAATCAAAAATTAAGTTTTGATATATTCACGGTAAGAAATTTACAACATATCTTCATGGAACATGATCTTTACTTTAATATCCTAATGATTTTTGGCATAAAAGAAAAATCGATAATTTTGACCCATACAATGTGTTTTTGGCTATACCCGTGCTACTTATGACTGGTTTTGTGGTCCAGGGTCACATATATCTTTTCTAAATATAAGTCTAAATATAAAAATGAATTGGTGTCTATCCCAGATAGCTTGACTGTGATGCTGATTGTTCAATTTATTTAAAAAATAGTAATGTTGAGTTTTGTCACACTACTTCTCTACATGTTGAAAAAAAAGTAGCTTGTTACTAGAAAAGCTATTCAGCTGCTGAGCTACTGTCAGGCTACTGAAAAATGCCGTTAAATTAGTGGCTTTTCTCCTTTTAGTCAGTTACTCCCCAACTCTGGTAATAATCTATTCTAATAAAATGTGTTTTAATGGTTTTTGCTGCTATTATTGCTTTTTGGAACATGTCTCTTTTCTTCTTCTCTCCCATCTGTATGGAGGCGTGCCAGTGTTTTGCAGCTGCGTGAGAACCGAGTGAAGCAAGAGTGCTTGTTGTTTCTGTACGGAGGCGTTCAGAGACATTCTTAGGGGCTTTTTTCTCTCTCCTGTACAGGCGTGCACATACCTGGCACATGATTGCGTGCAAAAACGACCACATGTGTGTAATGCATGGTGCACGCTGCGAAGAGATATAGTGACAGGTTATCAGAGGTGAATATAGAGGCTTGTTATTAAACTGCTTTGAACCTTGCGCTCCCCATACACAATTAATGCAGAGAGGAACTGAAAAGCTTTTAAGAGCAGTGAAGTGGAGTCATCAGCCTTGCAATGCAAACCACCTTCTCCTTCCCTCTCCACTTTGGTCTCCAGGTTGAGGAGTTTCTTGAGTGCGTGGGGCTAATGTGGTGTTTCTCTGCTTTGTGCTGTGGTGTGAAGTGCAAAGCGCCACATATATCATCTTCCAGCTGCATACATGATGGACAATATCAGTAATGCTCAAAGAGTGGGATTAAAAGCTGTACTGGCTCTGGTTTTAGGAGATTATTCCATTCAGTCTTGCCCCTCTTTGAAATGGGATTTGTGTATTAGTAATTCATGTCGAGTCTTTTGCATTCACGTTCTACCTTTATTTGGCCTGCTGTGGTGCTGTACTCCAAAGTCCTGTGAAGTTATTTGCGCTGGATGTTTTGCTTTGGAAAGCGACTTTAAAGAATTAGTTCACCTCAAAATGAACTCATCCTCATGTCTTTCTAAACCCGTATGACTTACAGTCTTCGGTGTAACAAAAAGAGACGTTTTGATGCCTCTGCTGGTCACTCTTGTACAAAGTTATTAAAAAATCAAGAACTATTGAAGAAAGTTTTACAAAGAAAATACTATTTCAATTTAATTTTTTTTCTACTTAAAAATTTCAAGTCCAAATTTTATTTGTTTATTTGTAATTGTTTGGAAAATTTAGTAGTAATTTCTGAGTTAAACTCATAAAAGTTCATATTTGTAAAGTCTTCTGAAGGTATGCAATAGCTGTATGTAAAAAAAATAAAATAAAACGTCAAAAGTCAAACAAATTTTTCTTTTGAGTCAGAATATTTTTTATCTGAATGATTCATTCATAAATCAGTCTTGAGTTCAGTGATTCAATCTCGATCTGTTTCTCTCTCAGAATACTTTAAATACAGTGCTTTTATTTATGCATTTACATTTTAATGCAATATGTGATTGATTTATATTTATTTTCTTAAATGAACCATCAAAATGAATCGTTTCACTAAAATGAATTGGACAGAGTCAATATTTTAGGCCAGAACATTTGCTTATTGCTTCAGATAGTTTGGCGGTAAAACTTGAGTTTTCAGTTGATTTAAAAAGTAGTATTTTGCCACACTACATTTTGAATAACAAGGTTGTTACTGGAAAAGCTATTGTTAAAAGTAGCTACTGAAAAATACAAAAACACATCCTCCTTTTAGTGCATGAGTCATATGGCCCATGTTTATAATATGTTTTGGTGCTTTTGCATCCTTTTAGCAACTTGAAAGCCATAATCCCCATTTATTTTAATTGCATGGAAAGACTGACCTGTACATTCCTCAGAAGTTCTCCTTTAGTGTTACGTAGAAGAAAGAAAGTCATACGAGTTTTACATTTTCATGTGGGGATGAACTCTGCCTTTTATTATTTTTTTTCTCCCTGATTCTCTGTACCGCAGACCTTGCTATGGTTTTCCCTGAGAATTGGTTTTGTTCAGGCTTTGATGTGGTGACATTTATCTGCATTCCTCCATCTTTGTCAGTCAACAGTTCTCAGGATCTGCGGTTCCTAATACATTCTTTACTGTGTTCTGCATGGGTTACGGTCGATTGTGAACAAAAATGCTTTGCTTTTCCATCTTTTCCGGCCATGTTTTCGAAGATCAAAAATCATTTAATCGCTCCGCATCCGCTTCCATCCGAGCTATTCTGATCCCAGCAATTTTAGACTGAGGTGACCTGGGTCATCCGTTATCTCTGCTAGGGATGCTTGGCGCTTTTCCGCTATGAGTCGGAATGTCAGAAAACAGTCCAAGGTAGGAATTTCCTGCAGCCTTTCTCCATCAGGACAGGCAGCGGACGTTCCAGCTCATCCTGCGCGACTGAAGCGTGTTGTCCAGCTGCCAGGAACGCTGCCTGTGCTGAGAGAGAACAAGAGCGGGGTGTGTGAGACCACGAGCACGTCTGCAGTGTTTCTGCGACCTCTCTCCTCCTTTCTCGTTCCCTGAGGAATCCCAAACCTCCTTCTCCTGCCCCGGGACACTCATTGACTACGACAAGACCCCCCTCCACCTATTCTTCCCCTTCAGCTTATCTCTACTTCTGCCAATGAGTCGGGGATGAGGACAGACAGCCTGGATCTTATCACAGACCAATGAAGGTCACGGTGAACATCGGACAAGATGGAACAAACTTAATGACCCCACAAAATCACTGTTTTATTGTTTTTTAACAGCATTTTGAGCATATGCAAGGGATAATCCCTTAAAAATAAATAAATAAAAATTAAACATTTTTTGGGGTCGATAGGGTTATTTGTTGTTTTTAAAAGAAGTGTCTTATGCTTAGTGAATGAACAATTCTGTAAAAAAAAAAACAGTAATATTGTAAAATATTAATACAATTTAAACTCATTTCTATTTTAATATATTTTAAAATTTATTTGAGAAAAGCTGAAGTTTCAGCATCATTACTCCAGTCTTCAGTATCACATGATCCATAATCATTCTAATATGCTGATTTACTGCTCAAAAACATTTCCTTTTATTAACAACGTTAAAAAAGTTGTGCTGCTTTTTACAGCACAACTGTTTTTTTTTTTACTGAATAAAAAGAACAGCATTTATTTACATTTATTTATTTATTTAAAGTGCAAAAATAGGTGTAGTGCAGGATGAGCCATCCATTTTATTTTATTTTATTTTATTTTAGCCCACACTACTTTTGTTTAAACGATTAATACAAGCAGACAGAAGGGACTATTCAATTTTTGATATGTGATTAAATATCCCATTCTTTATGCAGTGAACTTCTATGAACAAACTTAAAAAAGACTTTCTATCTTCAGTGAGGAAATATTAAGTTAGCACAGTTGGTCCTTGGAGCATGCCTGGCTCTCAAGTCTTACTCATTTCATGCGTTTGAAAGAGTCTGGAAAATGAGATATATTGTGGGTCCCACACCGAATTTTCATTCTCAGGTTTTCTGAGATTTTTTCTTTGCCTATTCAACTCACTTTAAAGAGCAGACACCTCATGCATGCTTTATTCCCAGAGCCATCTTTAATGGACTGTTAAAAATGTCACCTATCAGCTGTCCGTAGTGCAAGTGTCAAAGAGCCCGGGGTCCAACAAATCTGCCATGCTGCCGCACACAGGAGAATCCCAGCAGTGAGCTTATTTCCCATCATACAGTCTGTTTATCTTGACTCTAGTGTTAAGCCTCGTGCCATGCATCCTAATTATTCCAGAAGATTAGAACCAGAGGAGGTAAAAATAGTTTGCACTGTCTGCGTAATTATGCATTCTGCATCACAATGTGATCCAAAAAACCTTTGCTTATCAGTACGGAAAAGCAAGGTAAACGGTGAAATATTCAGCACAAGTCAATTATAAATGGGATTTTGTATTTACCCCCCACCAGACGCTAACCACCATAGCTGTGATTTATTAATATGAAAGCGTCCTTATTGGAGAAGATGATTTTAGCAGTCCTTGCTTATAAATTTAGATCAAACAGTTACTTAAGAATGTATAAAATTTTATATATGTACACACATGCACATGTACATATACAATTTAATAAATGCTTAAGCAACTGTTTGCAGGATATACAAAGATTAGTGTGTTGCTTTATGAAAATGTCATTGGATTGTAATCCCAAATAAAAAATGTCTTAAACCGTATTAGGACAGGATTAGTTTTTAGGACATATGTTCATAAAGTAACTGTTTCTGGACATATGCAATGTTTAAAGTCAGTTTGCACAAGATAAGTGATCTATTTTGAAATCACTGAAATAGGTTTGTGTACTGCATTTATGCATTGCGCTCACTCATTCAGCTATTTCATTTTGTATGCATAAAATGCTTAACATGAAGCATAACCATATATTTGGTGTTGAATATTCAGTAAAATAGTGGTCTTGCTTGCATTACTGAATCTATAATCCTGCAGTGCACATTAAAAAAAAGGCTGACAATTTGCACAGTGCACGTTGTCCTAGTATCTGATTCTCTTTTTTTTTTTCTTTTGAAAAAAGTGTTCAAAGAACGAAGCAGACAAGTCTTTGAACAATGTACAATCACTTGTAACTTCCCCTTGTCTCCTTGCTCCAATCACAAAATGACATGCTTAGTTTGAAACCATTGCACAGTGGGTAGTTTACAAGCTTGTGTGTCGTGACACATAAAAGCTGCTGCGCTCAGGGGAATGTGGGTTTGAGTCCAGTCTGCGCTATGTCTCATGCTCTATCCTGTAAAATTAGATGCAAAAGGCTGTAAATAAAGTGAAAACATTTCTGCTTTTCCAAAAAAGCAACAAATGCTATTTGCATTAAAAAGCAGTTTAAAATTAATTTCTAATTATTTATCATAAGTAAAATGTAATCTGTTCATCCAGCATGTTTTCAAAATAAAAAGCACTCAGTGGAAAAAAAATATGCTAAAATGTTGTCCACACTTGATGTAATGAAATGTGAGCTGCAGAGAGCAGATTTTTACCAGCATGTTAATTCTCACAAGATTGCTTTGTGAACGTCAGACAAGATGGAACATTGAAAGGTAGATTGTTTATTTTGTTTTAGAACATTTCATTAAAGGTAAAAGGTGGTGTAATCATTACCAGCATGGGAATTCGCAATCTTTAAGAAGTCAGAAAAATTACTGACATGGCCAATTCAGATGGGATTAAAATCATAGAGAGAGTCTGGTAATTATTATATTACCCCGCCTCACCTCTCCATACAAAACTAATCCGGTCTGAAAAAGGCTTTTGTTTGTCAGAGGGTTGTCATAAACAAATACTCATGCAAGGTACCCTCCGAGGGGCCGTCCAGAATGTGCTCTTGCGTTAAAAGCAGCGAGAGCTCAGTGGAACTGAACAGAAGAGGCCATGCTGCGCTGCTTTAGAGAAGAGGAAGAAAACTAGGGGTGCACGTAAAAATCTATTCATATACTGTATGAATCGCGATTCTGTCTTCTAACGATGCTAATGGATTCACAAGCTTCAAAATCATTTATACACTTATTTTCACATAGCTATGACAAGCATTAAACATGGACATGCATGCGGTTGCCGTACTGTATTAAAGCTTTAATCATGATAAAACCGTATATTAAAAACTAACATAAGCAGTAGCATAATAACAGCGCATCTAAAAGTATGAGACAACAACAAACAAAAAACATAGGCCTACCATTAAAAGCCGTGCTTGCACAGGTACTGCGTGATCCTCTTCACTAATATCCTCTGCGTCTCAATTGGGCTTAAATTGATAAGCAATATAGACGACGCCATTGTTTACAATACAACCGGAGCACATGCCGCTGAGGTGAGGGGCGGGACGTTTAGACGCGCACTAGAGGCGGTTTAGCCAATCACAACACACTGGGCCAGCTAACCAATCAGAGCCCCATCGTGTATTTCTGAGGGAGGGGCTTCATAAAACCAGGAAATAATCAGCACGTTTATCAGAGAAGGGACATAGCGGTGTGAAATAAAGGTAAATTAGGTGAAAAATAATGTGTTTTTTAACAAACGAAGCATTAACTCATGTTAGATTGCACACCATAAACACAATCAAGCCTAGAAAAAAAAAGTCAACCACCCCTTTAAAAAAAACACATGATGAAAATGAGAAATATAGCATTTGAAATTAACTACAAGTTTAAGTTGAATTACTAAACTGAAATAAAAATAAACTAAAGCTAAAGAGAAAACAAAAAATAAAATAAAAATGATGAAAGCACATAAAAACAATTATGGAAACTGAAAACATTTAAACAGGTTATATACAAAAAAAGAGCTTTCAAAATATAATAATATTAAAATAACAGTTCTTTCAAGACTTGTTAAAATTGTTTTATACTCCTAGTCAACAACATTTCAAACCTTGATTGATCTAACGTTATGAAGGCACAACAGAGCCACTGTTCGTAGTTTTCTTGATGTCATCCTACAGAGCTGCAGTTAGTGCCTCGTCTGGCTCAAGCATTTCTCAGTAGTATTTATTACAGACAAACATCTATTGGTTTGGATGTTCTGCAGAGGCTTTCACGACTCAGCATCTGTCGTCATTATAGCTCGCTTGCGTTTTTAAAACCCAGATCACACAGTTCTGACAGAATATCTCATAAAGTGCTGTGTGGTTCGGAGACTACCATCCAGGGTGTTTCAAAGGCCCATCAAAGGGATTTTTCACTCTTATGTAGCCAATTAGACACTAAGAACCGTAGTTTGGAGCGGTGATACAGTAGTTTCTGTGTCTGTTGCTGCTGTGAGACTACAGTCGTCCCTGTTGCGCATCTCAAATGCCCATCTCGGTCTCCTGCGGTTTGAGAACTAGGCCGTGTCTTTGCTGTGAACCCTTAAAGAAAGCAGCACTTGTCACTCTTGGCATCAACACTCCTTTTTATCCGCCTTTGAAAACATGTTTACACTTCAGAGAAGTTTTGTCTGTGTGAAGTCGTTCTGTATTCTGCAGGCCACTGAGTACAGCTCACAACAGCAATGACCAGCTGAATTTCAAGTCACCTTCCAGTCCAGCTCTAGATTATAGTGCTGCTGAGGTCAGAGCTTTAGTGTGTTAGGGGCAGCTGCCTCTGAAATCTTTTTGTCAGGATTGCTGTGATGAATCAGGAGATGTCAGTGCAATTTTTTTGTGTTGCGCTTTATTCATCTGCTATTGTGCCTTTTGAAATTGTGTTTTTTTCCTTGTGGAAGGCAGCAGCAAACAGACTGCCAGAAGCAGATGTAGATATATGGATGCTTGTGTACAGATCTGTCTTGATTTACTGTGGTAATTTTGGAATGGGTTTTTGTTTTCATATTAAGAGGAATACTAGACTGTAATTTGTAAGGATGGTAAGTTTTAAAACTAGATTTGCATTTTGTGAAATGCTTGCAAGATGTTGTGCGATAAAGAACAATCATAGTTTATTATATGACATCATCACTGGCAGATTTTCAGCGCCAAACATCCTAATAAATGGCTGTGTCAGAAAGCAGAAAAAAGTACTCATACAGTATATCACAATTTTGTGTGGTGTAATAACTGGAAAAAATACAAATGTGATCTGAGATTGAAAGATTAGAGAGATTGAAAAAAGTACATTTATTTATCAATGTCCAGGTTTTTTTTGTTTGTTTGTTTGGGTTTTTTTTTTCATTATTAGAGATTTTAATATTTTTAGAGAGATTGAAAGAAGTCCATTTTATTCATAAATGTCCCTTTTTGAGTCAATTATTGGTTTAATTTCAACTGAGAAATAAAATAAGCATTGCTGTATCTGAATAATATTTATACTAATATTTTTATTGTATGTATGTTATTTGAATGTATATTTGAGGGACTAAAAGAAGTAAATTTATGTATAAATTTGCAGTTTTTCTTGCATACAAGTTTGGAACCGCTTGGGAAATAAGCATTGTAGTCAATTTTATTGTATTATTATTATTTTATCACTTTATTTTAAATATTGTAATCACTATATTTGCTTGCTTATTTGTAAAGCTTATTGCGTAAATAATATGAAGTTTATGAAGTTATAAAGCTTATTAAAAAAAATAAATAAAAAAACACCCAAATTTTGCTGGAATTGACCCCAAATTATTTGAGTGGAGTCTTAATGCAATGCAAATTAATTTTAAAAAGTATGAGAAGATATAGAAGAAATAGAAGGGATTTTGATACAGTTGTATCCACTGTAAAAAAAATGGTGCTGTTCAGTTTGCCAACATTTGACCCAATCCTGCTCTAGCCATTGGCATCCTTGCTCTTTCTCAGCGGTTATAGGACAGCGAGAGAGATGGACAAATGTAGAAGATGAGGACAGAAGGTATCCTGATAGAGGCCGACAGCGTGACTCACCCTTCATCCACAATTGAAGGTTTCAAATGGCAAGCCCCTGCACATGCCTCCCCATGTGCTCTGCCTGAAGAGAGGGAAATCATGTTTTCTCTTGCTTTGTGTTTGAGTTATTTATCCGGGTATTGCTAATCTATGGATTTATAGATTTCCAATTGAGAAGGACACGTTTGTTTTGAGACTTTCCCCTTGGCAGGTCCTACTCCGCAGAACTTACAAACATGAAGGTCTCCAAGGGAGATGGCTTATGGAAAGTGTCAGAAAAAAGGCGAATTAACATCAACCAGTTCATGTTCAAAGGAGTAATAAATGACAAACTCAAACTTGCCTGAACTGAACAAGTTCGAAGCTTCCCACAGCCATCATTCAGAAACGTACCGGATGAATTTCAATGTTTTTTGTACGAATACGGTGTGAAACTATACTGAGCCCAATTTACATGGAAAGGAGGCGTGTTTTGTTCTGCATAGAATGACAATGAATGGAAATATTCAAGGCACTGCACTAAATCAGCTGATTTGCGGGCGGTTAGTGAATGCTTTGCTGTTTCAAGAGGGGGAAAGAGTGAATATATATGACAGATATGCCAGAAAACATCACTCTCTGTGAGTTGAGGAGCACTCAAACCTTTTACCTCAGGCCTGAAAGACATAATAGCAGTAAGTGTTATCTAAAATTAGCTGAATTAGCCTGAAAGAAAAGAAAGTGCAGACCTGCACTGATGTGAGTTTCAATGAGAACTTAAATGAGAACAGTTCATTTAGTTCATTCGAGGCCCCGTCAAATGATTTATGGCATGTACGATATCTCCAGGGTGTACGCCGTTGACTAAAACAACAAACCGCACAATAGCGCCAATTGTAGATTTGTTGTTGTTCCCCGAGCACAGGTATAATTTATGGTGTCGAATACACAACAGTGCTGTCTTTCTCTCCACCTCTGCTTTGTACCCACCCTCGTTCACCTTGAATTCATAACACCACTTTTCACAGTCTAATGAGAGTCTGGAGGCTGCGTATGGCATTCCTGGGTGGTGATATAAGTCGTGCACCTGTGCACACTTGTATACGCTTTACCAACCCACAGCCAAATGTTTTGGGCTTCATGACGCATGTGATATTTCAAACTGAAGAACGAGGCAAGCCTGAACCCCAAGGCCAATCAAACCGCTCGATTCATCACTAGCGAGCATGGCGTTCCAGAGAAAGTGAATCACCTTGTCATTCGGATCCCGGGAAAATCTACAGCAGTTAATTGTGTTACACAAATGAAATGTAAAGCCATTTAGCAGACATGCCACGTGAGTCAGTCTGTAGCATTCCCATGCTTGTCCAAATTGATCGCTCTTAACTCATTGGCAGATGAGCCAAGGCTTGTTTCTGCTAATTAATTTTCTGAATAAACCGTTTTTTACGCTGCCTGTCAAAGATGGATGTCAGGCTGAAAGTTGTCTTCGGCTTATGATTACAGGGACCGTGCAGGGTTGAGTTCGGATAGGGTTCAAAGTCAAATGGAGGAGACAGTATCTTTACAAAAGTGTCTCAGAAGTTTTGCAGCTATAAATAAACCGCAAGCTCCATTTTGCATCCGAGCTTCTCAAGGGCTTAGGCTTTTTGTGTAACAGCCTCTGCGTGCATTGTTTTCATGTAGTTTCATCAGCTTTGCATGTCTATTTTTTTACGCTGTGACCTCTACTGCGATGACCCAGAGTTCGCTCCTGCTCCACATCGGCCATTAGCTGTGACCTCCATGTTCCTCTTTCAAGCAGACGCCAATATCAGGCTCCCAGGCATGCAGTAAGAGGAGATAATGGCTCGACTAAAAAAGCTGTAAGCCTCTCTTTCTGGCAGTATTCTGGCAAGTTTTAGGTATAAAAAACTGCCGTTGTAGATAAACACACTTTACCTAAAAAAAAACCCCATAAATTTACGTCTAGAGTAAAGGCTGGAACACATTACGCAATTTGTTTTTTTTAAACATTATTTACTGACTTTTAAATGGTTACAGATAAAAACTAGACATCATGCACTAAGCAACTGAAGATCACACACTACAGGACATTAAAGGCTTAGCAAACACAAAGAAATTCATGACAAATGAAAACAGTGTGTTCTAAAATAAGCTCAAAATAACAAAAATGTTTGATGTTCCTCCAACTGATGGCTTCATAGTCTGAAGGTAAAAAATTTGAGTCTGTGCCCATCATACACTATATGATTTTCTGTAAAATTGATCAATTCAATCCGCCCAAAATCTGCAGATTGGCTCTAGCTTTCAGCAGTTATCACAGACTCTTCCAGACTGCAAATCTGAGCATAAATCTGGGCAAAATTTGTATAGTGTATTCTAGCCTTATACAGCTTTTTGCATCTGAACAATGCAAAGTTTAAATGATGAAATCTGCCATTCCAGAATACTTTCCCAGCCACGTTTTGCATCCTAAAGGACACTTGCACACTCTCAGACACTTGTCTAATGACATTATCCAACAGTGTGTACATGCATCATAGGACAATTTTCTTTTCTTTTTCTTCATTTCAACCACAGCCTAAATTGTGTATTGTATTTAATGACATTTTGGGTAGTCTCTTTTGTATTCCAAGACTAATTTCATATCTAGCATTTTATAATTACACACAAACCACACAAAAATGCATAAATACACACAATTAAAGAATACACGTATACAAAAATGCAGCGAATTATTTCGTATGATAAAAAGAAAAAACATTTGTTTGGGACAATTTTTGGTGGAAATTATATCATAGCTTTTTATTTTTTATAAAAAGGAAAGTTCTTAAATTTAGTATTTCCCACCTAAATTGTCAATAGGAACTATATAAAGAAAACACAGTAAAGAAAACTGCCCTCATTGTACAATTTTTTGTGGCCTTGTTTGACATTTAATGAATATTCTTTAATTCTGCACAGCTTTGATTTTGTTTACGTCAAATAAAATATGATTAACTAACCACGCTAATGTCTGCTGGTAGAAGCTGAAGTGTCCCTGTTCCCTCAGACTCTGACAAGCGGAGGCGTCTCTGTGTTGCTCAAAGAAGCTCTGCTTTTGATTAAAATTAATTATTTTCTAACTGAGCAATTCCTTTCCATTTAATGTCCTCAGTGGGTGTAATTAACTCAAACACATTCCTCTTAAGTTGTTTTGCATGAAGCACATTTTCCCTCAAGGGATTCGTCTTCCCTATGAGAGCAAGCAATTCCTCTGACATTCGTCCCTTTAACCTTCAAGCCTGTTAGTCTGTGAAGTCTGATGTCTTCCTGTCTGTGGTCTTCAGGCTGATGATCTGTTCCCGGTGGAATACGTAGATGGACACCTACCCCTGTCTTATTAGAGAATGTGAGGTCAGGGAAGTGTGGAAGCTTGTTTCCATCACAGAATTTTAAAAAGAAAGAAAGAAAGAAAGATAATTGACTTTTTACAATATCTCACAATTCTAAGTTTATATCTCACAACTGAGAAAAGTAGAACTGCGAGATCTTTGAGTAGAAAGGCAGACTTGTGAGATGTAAACTCACAATTACGACATGATAGCTTGCAGTTGCAAGATAAAATTCTGGGAAAGTCAGTTTTGCAAGATGTTAGCTCAGAATTCTAAGAAAAAATAGTAAGAATTGCAAGATGTTAACTCAGAATTATAAAAAAAAAAAAGTCCAAATTGCAAAATGTCAAGTCAGAATTCTGAGAAAAAAGTCCAAATTGTGAGATGTTAACTCAGAATTAAGAGGAAAAATGTCAGAATTGCGAGATGTTAGCTCAGAATTCTGAGAAAAAAAGACAGAATTGCGGGGAAAAAAACTGAAGTCCAAATTGTGAGATATTAACTCAGAATTCCGAGAAAAAAGTCAGAATTGCGAGATGTTATTTCAAAATTCTGAGAAAAAATAGTGAGAATTGTGAGATGTTAGCTCAGAATTCAGAGAAAAAAAGTCAGAATCGCAAAATGTTAACTCAGAATTCTGAGAAAAAAAGCTGGAATTGCAGTGTTAACTCAGTATTAAGGGAGAAAAAATCTGAATTGCGAAGAAAAACATCCTAATTTCAAGATGTTAACGTCAAAAAAGTCACCTTTTTTATATCTTTATTCCGTGCGAAAATAAGCTTGCATAGGGAAGAGATGTACTCAAGAAAAACACACCTGCGATGTCCAACCTCGACAGTACATTTTCATTTGGATTTAAAGTATAGGCATGCTAGACGGTTTGACAGGGTCAAAGCTTTAAACACGGCATTATGGGATTGATTTTTTCTTTTTGATGGAGAGAAGGGGGCGTATTCCACTGCGTTAAAAGCTTAATGGCACTCCCCAGACAAGCCTCAAACAAGGGTAATGTAGACAGAATTAAATGACTCTGTCTAATTAATTAGAAGAGCGGAGGCTGGTAAGAAACAGCAGTGGCTTCTCATTAGACCGAGTTTGCGAGTCTCTGGAGAGTGCTGGTTTGGAATATTATCCGGTGCAAGCGACATTTCCCAGCAGGCTCTGGTTGCTGACACATGCACGCACTCAACCGCCCGTTGTTAGCGTGGTTGCTGTGTTTCCGCATTGTGTTCCCCTCAAAAAAACACAAGAGGAGAGGATCACAGAATAATTAAACACACCCACTTTGAAGTCTGTTTTCTTGCCTCAGGATGTAATTCTTTTTCAGGATTTGTTGTTGTTGTCGCTCTGACCCAGAACTTAATGGACGCGGCGCACGCCTGTTAAAGCGTGTAACGCCTACAGTGTGAGCATCAAACAGCAACTCAGCAAATATCTTGTATATCTCGCCTTCCCTCTGTATCTGGGATAATCTCTTATCTGATAACAAGGTCTAGTCAAACTGTGAATCATTTGGACTAGAGCTTTCCAGCCGCGTCTGATTCATTTGATTAATTCATGCTGTTATTTGATTCTTTTGGTGAATCAGTTGCTAATATAAGCAGATGTAATTCAACTTCATTAAATTCTCCCACAACGCAGCCTAGATCCTTCGTATCATTCACTCTCACTCACTCATTGCTTTATTCCTGTCAGTCATGTCACAGTGTCAGTTGTGTACTGCAGCACTGCGCTTGTTACATATTAGAGCAGAGTTTTTATGTGTGCTTCTGTCTCTCTCTCTCTCTCTCTCTTTCTGCTCTTCCTCTTGCATGGCTGTGTCTGTGTCTTTGAAGTCTAGTGTCTGCTTTAATGAGTGTGTACTTCAGACTTGTTCAGCCCAAACAGCACTAGTTCTGCTGTCCTGAGGCCACTCCGCTCTCTCTCTTTCACCATCCCTCCTTTCCTTTCCTTTCCTTTCCTTTCCTTTTTTTCTCTTTATTTTTTGTCCATTCCTGTTTTTCTGTTATTATTCTTTCATGCCTTACTTCCTTCTACCTTTCTTTTTCCTTCCCTTATGTGTTTGTTTGTTCCCTTTCTTTCTTGCTTTCTTTATTCTTTCTTTTTTGCTTTCTTGCTTTCTTTCTTTCTCCCTTGCTTTCTTTCTTGCTACTTTCTATTTTCTTCTTTCCTTACATAAGATGCTCATTTCACCATTCCTTCTTTCCTTCCAACCCTCCCTTCATCCATCCTTCCCTCCTTCCGTCCTTCATTTCTTTCTTTCTTTTTCTTTCTTGCTTCCTTTTTGTAAAATTACGTCTATCGTTCCTTCCTTTTCTTTCCTTTATTCCTTCCTTCCTTCCTTTTGTCCTTCTTCCTTCTGTCCTTCTTTCTTCTGTCCTCCTCCTGTCCTTCTATTCTTCCTTCCCTTTTTTCTTTTTTGTTTCTGTCATTTACTTATCTTATCTTCCCTGTTTTCCTTCCTTCCTTCTTTCCTTCTTTTATTTTCTCTGTATTTCTTACTTTTATTCTTTCCTTTGTTCCTTCCTTGTTTCTTTCTTTCATTTACTTTTATCTTTCCTTCCTTCCTTCCTTCCTTGATTTGTTTCTTTCTTTTTTCTTTCTTGCTTCCTTTTTTGATTTACATATATCCTTCCTTTCTTGTTTCTTTTATTATTCCCTTCTTTTCTTTTTTCCTAATTTCCTTCCTTCGATCCTTCCTTCCTTCTGTCTTCCTTTCTTTCTTTCTTTTTTCTTCCTTGATTACTTTTCTACTTATTTCTCACTTTTATTCCTTCCTTCCTTCCTACCTTCCTTCCTGCAGTACTATTCTCTTTATTTCTGACTTTCATGCCTTCCTTTCTTCCTTTCTTCTGTTTTTTTTTTCTTTTTTCATTTACGTATATCTTCCCTTTCTTGTTTCTTTCTTTTATTCTTTCCTTTCTTCCTTCTGTCCTTCCTTTCATTTCCTGTCTTCCTTCCTTTCTTCCTCTCACTATCAGTCACTCTCTCTCTCTCTCTGTCTCTCTCTCTCCCTCTCTCTCTCACTCAATTGGGCTCCAAGCTCGTTCACCCCCGGCAGCTTGTCTTCTGTCTCCTGGGAGGTGATACTTGGTTTTGATGTATAAATCATCCTCGACTGTTCAGTCTTTAATTAATGACCCCCATCTGTCCTCGCCGGGTGAGTTTGAATTTTAAAATGCTGACACACCAAACAAGCGCCTCTGCGACTGCCTGACGCAACAAGCCCCCGAGTAAAGCAAGCTATCAGCGCACAGAGAATAGGCAGTCTGACATAGACACCTTCACCTGCTCCGAGGTGCTTCCAGCTCATTTACCCGGCAGAGCAAGAGAGAGAAAGCATGAGAGAGGCTGAAAACCAGTCATCGGACAGAGCAGGGGCAACACTACTTCCGTCCATCAGCAGGCCAGACCAGTAAGGCTCTGTGTGTATGTGTGTGTGTTCATAGGCTTTTCAAGTGAGCCCTGCCAGAGTTTCTGAAGCGGTTATGGAGGCATCAAAGACAAGCGCCGCGGTGAGTCACCGGCTGCCTTTTACAATCTATGTACTGGATGTGTGCAAGACAGCGTTTCAGGCCATAGACGGGGGGTGCGGGACGTGCAGGTGGACAGGGTCAGGCTGCATCACATATGCATGAATAGCCAACAACACAGAACAAGAGAACATAAAGGCTCTGTTCTCGCTTTTGTATGCCGATGTTGTCGATGTTGTTGTTCCCATCGTTCCTGCTTTTCAGTCCACTCTGGCTTCCTTTTTGTTTCCTCTCATGTCATTAATATCAGCTGTTCATCTCAGCGCCTTGTTCATGTCTTTCTCTCCTTTCTCCCGCTGTGCGGGTCATCACTTCGTACAGCTGCTCATGTAGCATGGTGGGACGGCTCTCTTTGAGTTGTCGCTGCGATTTCCCTCTTTATCTTTCCAACTTGTGTTGTAGTGAAGCATGTGCGACTCTTTTAACTAATTACACAGTTCTCCGCCTCTCACCATTGTGGTTCAACACCAATGAAATTCAACACCCTCATAAATCTTTTGTATGTAGTGTTAAACTCCATTACTCTACAATATGGGACAGTACCTCATCTTCCCTTTTTCATGAGCTAAACAAACGCAAGTGGTCTCACAGTGACCCAAACTCACTCGTTCTGACCTCAAACCTCTTATTAAACTTTAATTGCTACAAACCTGTTACAAAATGTACACTAGAGCTCATGAATTAGGACACCCTCCCCCCAGTGTGAAAGTCTCAGCCCAGCGCACACAGTTTCTCGTTAGTGACGATTAGTGGTTGTGATGTGGAACTAATTTGCTGTTAGTTGCTTGTTTTGAATTTAATCCGTCTTTGTGGGATCTCTGTGGACTCTTTATCATTTATCCATGTGCACGTACACTAACATTATCATCCGCACAGTGTTTTTCCTTAATTCGTGAAAAAGACAGATCGGGAGCATCAGGGAAAAGAATCTGCTGCCCTCGAAAAACAGTTTTAATCCCTTGAAAGCAGATGAATTATGAGATACAGTTTTCAATTCCAAATGTAGAAGCCTGTTTTCAAGCACTGCATTTTGGAAGTGGATGTGTATTTATATTAAAGGGATAATTCATCCAAAAATGATATATATGTCATTTATTCATCTTCATATTGTTCCAAACCTGTACGCTGTTGTTTTTAATCATTTTATGGCATAAAATTCATACATTCTAGTTGAGTTGTACACTACCGTTCAAATGTTTATGGTTGGTAGGATTATACTCACCAAGGATGCATGTATTTGATCAAAATTTGATGAAAAAAAAATATTACTACAATTGAAAACAGTTGTTTTCTATTTCAATTTTTCATTGTGATGCCATTACTCCAGTCTTCAGTGTCACATGGTCCTTCAGAAATCAGTGTGCTGATCTGGTGCCCCAAAAATTCTATATTGTTACTTTTGATCAATTTAATGCCTCCTTGCTAAGTAAAAGTATTAGTTTCTTTAAAAAATGGTATGTCTCATATCTTGATGGAATAAATGGTAAAGCTTGTCTGTTTCAGACAGAAAGAGTGATTCATTTCATTCTGTCTAATTGCCATGTATCTGCCATTCCAACAGCAAACCTTGGAGAATAACTTAACCAATCTGGTGAAGAGGAACAGTGAGCTGGAGAACCAGATGGCCAAACTCATCCAGATTTGTCAACAGGTGGAGGTGAGTCCAGGCAAATTTATCATTATATTCTTCATCCTTCACATCACCATCATCATCATACTCCCTCACATATTATTTTCCCTAAACTAATTAGTTTGCATTTTGTTTTTAGTGACAAATGTTTTTTTGCGCTTTTGAGCTACAAATGCTTGTCAGAGGTTCAAGGCTACTGCAGGGATTCAATTACAAAATGTAAAGAATAATGTTTATTTGAGATTTCTAATTTGCATATGATTGATGCCGTTATATGGATGTATGCATGAATGTTTTATGTAATTGTGTGTCTGTTTTCCTCAAGTACCAATGAATGTTTTTTTTTTAATTCACAGTCCAGTGTGTCTGTATAGGCAGCTTTTGAATGGCTTATATTGACTTGAGTTCTGCATTGACGTTCATTTTCTGCTAAGCCAACAGCTAGAAATGCCTCCAAGAGTGTATCAATATGAATGCAGATTGGTAAATGCTTTTCTTGTGAATAAAAGAGACTAGCACTATAGATACGCTCATTCAGTAAAATGCACTCATGGTCAATATAAGAGAGAGAACCTTAAATAGGCATCATAGTAGGTGTCTGAATCATAAAGTTTTCCTACTACACAGTTTAATAGAGTTGCTTGTACAAGCAGAAAATTATTTAGTTGTATGTTATACTATTTCCTGAGGTTTTTCTCCTATTTATTAATATTCCACTGTGGTTTGTCATTAAATGTAACTTTTATGCAGTTGCAGGAAAAAGTATCACCTGGATTCCTGTATAAATTTATCTAATCTTTAACCAAATCACAACAGAAACACACAATCTGCTTAAGCAAGTATTATAAGCACAATGATACATTTACATGAAAAGTGCAAAATGTATGTGAATCCCTAAGGTAATATCTTAGCTAAAGCTAATGTAGAATCTAATTAATGAGGCAAGATTGGAAGTGCTGATCAGGGTAAAGAAAAAAATTGAGATTGCTATTCACTAGAAGTATTGCCTGATGTGAACCATACCTCGAACAAAAGACATGTCTGAATGCTGAAGATTAAGAATTGTTGACTTACTTAAAGCAGAAATATCTCTACACATTAGTCATCAGTGCACAGTCTGACAAATTGTCTATAAATGGAGAAAGTTCAGCAGTGAATGCTCAGTAATGTCAAGAAGAGTCATAGAGTGTCAGCTTAAAACTTGCAAAAATCTCTGGAATGTTCTAACATACTGTACATAACATTCAGGGTTGTTATTAAATTACATGCTTTTTCCCCTAGAATTCTGTGAAAGTTTACATGGAAACACATCATTTGCTATTTAAGTAAAGTGTTTTTCCATTGTTGAATATATATGTATATATATATATATATATATTAGTGCTGTCAAATGATTAATCGTGATTAATAGCATCCAAAATAAAAGATTTTGTTTACATAATAAATGTGTACTGTGTATATTTATTATGAATATATAAATACAAACACATGCATGTATTTTTTAAGAAAAATGTTATGTTTATATATCAAATACATTTATATATAATATAAAATATGATAATATAAATATATAAATGTATATACATGTAAATATTTTCAAAATACATACTGAATGTGTGTGTATTTATATATACATACTAAATAAACACAGAACACATACATAATGTAAACAAAAACTTTTATTTTGGATGTGATTAATCATTTGACAGCACTAATATATATATATATACTTTGAAACTTTCTATTGTTCACAAAATAAAATAAAAAAATTAATGTTCAAAAATTAAACAGCACGACTGTTTTCAGCATTAATAATAATGAAATGATTATATAATATTATATTATTAAAAAAAATAATAATGTTTCTTGAGCAGCAAATCAGCATATTAGAATAATTTCTGACAGATATGATACTGAAGACTGTAGTAATGATGCTGAAAATTCAGCTTTGCCATCACAGGAATTGAGTGCATTTGAAAATATATTAAAATTGGAAAACACTTATTTTAAATTGTAATAATATATTACAATATTACTGAATTTACTATATTATTATAGGCAAAAAAATACAGCCTTGGTGAACATTTTAATTATTGTTACCACCGTGATGTTACATGTTCATACATTTGCAGCCGCAGCTTGGTAGTGATGTGACATATTTATGCACACATGATAAACAGTCCTTTTGAAAGTCAATTAGTACCTTTTATCTTTAAATCAGAGCTTATTAAAGGCACAACAAACAAGGCACTGGGGATATATTTAGGCCTTTACTTGATGTCACCTTGAACATCGGCTGAGCGAGTTGTTGTTACTCCAAATATGACTCAAGATCAGCACTAAGACATCAGGCACAAGGGAAATTCAAATGCGAGCGTGCTTTTTAATGACTCTGTCAGGATGGTTGTCCTTGCTGTTTGAGAAAAGAAAGCAGGTGACAAGGCATTGTTACTTCATTAGCTGAATCAGTCTTGTTGAACCCCGAGGGGACTGCATGCGTAGCACGTCTCTAACCTCAGCTGAACCGCACATAAAAAACTTCTGCATACCACCGGCTGCTTTGAGCACTTGAAGAATGTAGCTCACACCTCAGCTGAGAGAGTTAGTGTGGTGGAGGCCATGCATTTTAAAGCATTTAAAAACAGCTTTCCGCAGTAAATCCCCTGCTACGTATATTGTATTGAGTTGAACATCCTCAAGGTGATTTAAAATGGTTAAACCTATCCGAAATAAATAAATAAATTATTAACTGCATTCCATGGTGTTTTCTCCTTTATTATTCAAATCTAGATCAATTATTCAAGACTGACTGTTGTAAGAATGTTCACCGAACAGCTTGTCCGTCATCTGTCCGTCATCAGAAGAACGTGTCTTTATGACCAGGCCCTCTGTGTCATGTTTATTTGAATGCTACAGTTAATTATTGAGGACCAAATGAATGAGGTGTGATAATGATAAGTAAGCCAGATTTCAGGGACACTGCAAATTAAATGTCTTGGAGATGAAATGCTGAATGTTTGACCCAAAATCCCTCAGCTGTGAACTTTGGTCCTCCACTGTGCGTTTAAATTTGGCAAGAACAGGAAATGTGCATCAGTTTTGATCCTCAAGCAGTCAGTTCAATTATAGTATTTTGCTTTTCATACTTGTAATCCTGATAAAGTGCATTTATGTGCTTGAAGGAAGGCTGCAGGTTCAGTATAAGTTCAGATCTGTCATCCCTGTAAAAAGGGGGATTTAAACAACTTTACAGCTCAACTTGTGAACATTTTTTAATTGAATAGTTTAAGTAAATGAAATAAAAATACAGATTTCACATTTCTAATTAAGAGATTAGAGCCAAAAATTGGGATTTTTAACAAACATTAAAATTGTTATTTATTAACCTTTATTCCAGACCTGCATTACTGTCTTCAGCGTAATGTCATATTTGATTTGATTTGATTTGTTCTGTTTTGTTTTCCCCACTTTATTAAATGATTACATTTTTTATTCCTTGCTTATTATCATTGCGTATGAAATGTGCTCTATAAAAATACACTTAGTTTGCCTTGCTTGCCTTGCTAAATGGAAAAAAATGAATCATTTGAAACACCATGCCAGCAAAACAGAGGGTTATCTTCATTGTAAGTGCATTTCTGTGGCCAAATTGAGACCCAAGTAAGAGGAAGAATCAAAATGACCTTCTATAGTACTTAACATTATGCATACGATGTTGTCGCTAGAACGTGAATGTTCTGTAACTTGCCCAGTTTAGCCAATCAGAAGACTTTGAGGTGCTTTCTGCCTGTCAATCATTTTTCAGAACAGCCCATAAATGGGAGTTAGGCTGGATTAGTCTGGTTTTTGATGTGGATCAATCAAGTTAAGCAGCATATTCAGCTTCATAAACGGTTGTCAGATTGTCATGCAAACACATTGAGAACACTGAGACATTAAAACGTGTACACTGTTGTCATTAATATTCTCTTTCCTACATACTATATATGGGTATGACCCATTAAGATGTCGGTCAGCGAGTGCATCAACGGAACGCATCGCTTTCTATTTTAAGGGTCACGTCTGCAAATATCTGATAAACGTCTCAAAGCAGATTCACATACTCTGTTGTGAAACATCTGCTTGAATATCTGCTTCTAGCATTCAACAATAAATGAATGCAATGTATTGCAGATGCAAACTCTTAACAAATGACGTCTTCCAGATGAAAACACACATCAAATAGACCCTTCGGCATTCGTGCAGCATCAGAGGAACATCTGCAGAGATGTTTACAGGGGTCTTTGTAAGCGTTATGTGAAAAATAGTGTCCATGGCAAGGTTTTCGATGGATTCCATTAGACAAGATTGTCACTGCTAACAGTGAACAGTGAAGGAAATGTCCTGAGAGAGTCCATGTATAAATAACTCATGAGTGATGCTGTCAAGGGACCGAAGGTGTCTGGGGAACTTTGCACTTTCAGTTGGGGATTTCCATTTTTACCTTTTGTTGATTTGAAACCTGAACTCCATCACTGGCTTCTTTGACATTCTAGGTTCCCTCTCTGGGCTGCTGTGGGTTATTAGCCCTGCGGTGCAAAGGGCCGCTTTGTTGTGTTGCTGTTCCACCGAGTGGACATGTGTGCAGCAATGTGGTGAGGGCCGCCACGCTGTGATGCATATGCCTCTTCCTCATCCATTTTTAACAGGGCCACTTGGACTCTCCGGCGACAAGGCAGGCCCCATAGGAGCGCCTTGTACAGCCGTGCACTTAGAGCACTCAGACCTGCCCCATCTGTCAGCATACGGGCAAGATGCACAGTAATCAGAGCTGCCACAAAAACAGACCTCTGCTCAGTGGCATCTGTTCAACAGTACTTAGATTGTTTATGTACCCAAAGTGAACCGCTGGAGCTCATTAACGACCTTTTTATGGCGGCCGGTGTCTTTCCCGCCCTGTGGATTAGCAGATTAAAGATGTGGCAATATGAAGAGATAAAGGTCAGGAACTGATGAGCCTTGTCAATAATGAGTCTTGTCGCAGTCATTACATGCAGCGCACACGAGCATCTGGGCTTAATCCGAAAAATAAATTGCTGAAGTGTGTGCAGACATTTTTGAGTCTTTTTTTATTAAATGTGCAAAAAAGTATTTTTTTTCCCCTCAGAGCCTATGCTGGTGGAATAAGACATGGCAATAATATCATTATTTTGACTTGTTTTCTTAGTGTCTAAACAGTTTTGCTTCTTAAGTAAGTGTATCTTGGTGTAAGGACCTTGTGGTATTTTTACAGGAAGAAAAAACAAAAAGTAGTGTTGATTTTTACTTCTGTATTTTTTATTTTATTTTTTTTTTTACTTTTTTTTTGTAACTTTATATATATATATATATATATATATATATATATGCAGCTATTTTTGTGCACTCATAATTCATCAAACTGATGACATTATTGTAATATTTGCATACTAAATTTGTCATTGGTTTTCTTTCTTACATCTATTTATCCCTCAGCGTATTGTATTACAATCCACTGTATCATCTGTAGGTTTCTTTATCCATATTTGGATATATTACTTTTTGAAATATCCTAATACTTCAATGCTTTTGCTGCATTTCAAGCACTGATTGTCCTTTAGGAAATGCAAGTCTAGTTTATTATGTGGCCTACAGTGCACAACGTCGCAAAGGCACCAAGTTACATTGCAAAATTGTCCCCATGGAGCAAGCTAAAAACTGCGTCTCCATTGCTTTACTTTTATGCATTGCAAATGCAGTTTTGAATACCCTGACTTGCTCCTTTGAGACTATTTTACAACCTTAAATTTTGCCACTTAACAACTACTTAACATTTCCGGTTGCACGCTTTAACTATATAAAGTTTTTAAATAAATTCCATGTTAAACTCATTTAAAGATTCAGCATTAGTGTTTGTAAGGGAGTGCAGACTAAATCACCTGTTCATTTTTTTCTATTTCAGTACAGAATCCCAATCCACAATGATGCAGGACTGTTGTAGATCTTTTCTGAGTGTCCAATAAACATTAATCCAATCCAGGACAGTCTAAATGCGTAGACAAATCGTCTGTGCGCAGCAGCACACTTTAAAGGTGTCAGCATGAATCTTCCAGGCGAGTCAGCCTTCAGGGTCTTTGCTGACTTACGGCTGGCCGGTACGGTGTGGGCACCACAGTAAAGTGGGGTCACACATCACATTCATACCAACCTCAGAAGAGTCCTTTATAGTCCCAAGAAAATCTACGGGAATGTATTTAATCCCTGGTGGAAGGATGATGTGTTAAGAGGTCTGATAAGTGACATATCAACAGCAGGAGTCGTCCATCACTGCACCCGTCCACTGAGCCAGAGCGCTCTGAGATGGTGGCGGATAGAGAGAGTTTGCTTTGCTTCAGACTAACCATATGTGTCCGCTGGCTCGTTTTTATTCCACTCTCTAGGGTAGCTGAGTGGTAGGATTGCGCTGGGCATTATGGGATCGACAGCAAATCATGAAAAAGATAATAAATGCTCAACTATGTGTGAAATGCCACATTTTGGCTGGGTTAACAAGTTTGCATTTTTGTCTTAAAGGGGTCATATGATGTTGCTAAAAATAACATTATTTTGTGTATTTGGTGTAATGCAATGTGTTTATGTGGTTTAAAGTAAAAAAAAACACATTATTTTCCACATACTGTACATTATTGTTGCTCTTCTAAGCCCTGCCTTTCTGAAACGCGGCGATTTTTACAAAGCTCATCGTTCTGAGAAGCGAGGCGTGCTCTGATTGGCCAGCTATCCGGTGCATTGTGATTGGCCGAATACCTCAAGCGTGAGACGGAAATGTTACGCCCCTCACCATATTGTGATGGCGTGTCCCGGTGCGACGACACAAAAACAATAAAACCCATTATAAACGAGGCATTTGTTGCAACCAGTGGGGACATAATTACTGATTATAATGACTTATACGGTCTTTTTACGTGTCGCGTTGCATCGTGCCGCGTAAACATTACCATGTCTGCATTTGTGATCGGAGAAACACAAACAACAAGCACTACTCTACACTGCTCAAAACTCGCGTTTGAATCGTCAGTGGCAGAAATGTACTTACAGGCTGCGAGTCAGAAGCGCCAGACTGTCCTTGCAAAGTTGGAATTGCCCCACTTTATAGAAACAGCCTTTGTGCAAGCCAACATTGTAGCTTCCAAGTTCAGGAAATAGTCCTCCGTAAAATGTGCTGCACACACTCGAATATTTGGGTTGAACTGTTCTGGAACAGTGTTGTATATACAACTTAACCACTGATTTATAGTTGTGTCCTCTTTTGGAAGCCCAAACAAAGTAGTTTCGCTTTCACAAGGAAACACAGTGTCTCCAGGACATGGCGCCGGCAGCAGCAACAACACTACAGCGAGAATAATAGTTCCACCTTCTTTCATTGCGTATACGTTTGGGCGGTGTTATGAAAATCTCCCCACATCGTGACGTAGAGATGTGGGGGCGTGTTTGAACGAGCCGTTTTAGGGGGGCGTGGCAGAGGCTTAACTTTTATAAAGAATATCTCTTTGGTTTTGAGACTTTAGGCTTTGCAACTTCAGGGATCTTATCTATGCACAAACAGCTTGTAACACTCTAAAGAAAAAGGAAAATTTGAAATCGCATCATATGACCCCTTTAATATAATGATGCCTACACCATGAAAAAAGGTTGTAGTTTTAACTGTAAAAAAAGACTGTGAAAATGTACTTTAAAAAATTGTTTTAATTGGTTAACAGTACATTCTATTATTCTATATGGAATGAAAAACTGAAATAGGTCTAATTTCATGTTATTTTACTGTAAAATACTATTAAATATACATTTTTGGAAGTGAAACAGAACAAGCCATCTCCTCATTTACAGTGAAAAACTGTAAATCAGCATTCCCAGAATTCTCTGTGTGACACCTGACATTTGACAGTTTTTCATACTTAAGTTTTTTCTCTTCTCAGTTATATAAAACCCGGTTTATGTTGCATCTTATATTGTTCAATTAATGTTTATTGCATTATTTCAGTGTCATGTGTGTTGCCATGATGGTGTTTTGTATTTGTGTGTTTGTTAGTATTTACCTCAGCTCACTTTGATTAATCATGTGGCTTTCGCTTTACTACCTGTATTTTTAAAGTAACAGTTCACCCAAAAAATGAAAATTTGCTGAAATTTACTCACCCGAGGCTCAGACTATCCAAGTTGTCAATGAGTTTGTTTGTTCATCAGAACAGATTTGGAGAAATGTAGCATTTCATCACTTGCTCACCAGTGGATCCTCTGAAGTGAATGGTTGCCATCAGAATGAGAGTCCAAACAGTTGATAAAAACATCATGAAAATCAAAGCATCAAGAAATTTTCAGTAAATTCTCATTTTTGGATGAACTACTCCTTTAAGGTGGTTGTCAATATATTATACAGGTAAAAAAAATATCTATATTTATTTAGTTGTTTGTTTTTTACTGTAAATTTAAGTTCAATCTCTAAAACTTAAAATGTTGCTGCCATATTTTTACAGTAAAATTTTGGCAACCACAACTACCAATTCTTTATCATACATTTTCACAGATTATTTTTTACAGTCTCAGTATTAAACCTTTATTGACTTTGTGTTGAAAGTCATAGACCATGCTAAAGAGATCTGCATTCACTGTTTATTTTATAGACATTCTCAAAAAAGATTCATCCTTAGGGTTTGTCTGGTATTGAGCGGGTTTCTTCCGTGTGAGTGGATACCGCTTGACAACAAAAGTTGTCTAGCCGAAATCCAATGAAATGTTGGGTTTGTGCTGTCCTTGGCTTCTGTGCTTTCTTAATGAGATTGAACGCTTGACAGTATTAAAACGGGGTGAGCATTAATTGTCTGTTTATTTAAATGCACAAGTGTGTGTGTGCTTGATTAACAGCTTAACTGGATCTGTCTTGAATAATAAGCTTTATGCAAAGTTCGGATAGTACAGTGATGAAGCAGGATCCTAAGAGAGCGGTACGGGAATCTTTGATGTGATATCACAACTTAGTCTAATTACAGGGATGATCTGAGGAAGGAATCGAAGTAGAGTCTAAAATGTCTCTTTTTTCTGTAATGATATGGTCTACATCACTCCAGACAGGACGTGATGTCGATATTCTCTCATGGTTTTTGCATGAACTGAAGCAGAGAGGCTGGAGTAGCTTAGTTATCCCAGCGGACTGATTAAGTGCCATTGTATTTCTTTATGAAACTCTTTGCTCTTATCTGCAGGTGAACACAGCCATGCATGAAGCCAAGCTGGTGGAGGAGTGTGATGAATTGGTGGAGATAATTCGCCAGAGGAAACAGGTCATTGCTGTCAAGATCAAAGAGTCCAAGGTACAGTTTCTCTCTATTTGCACCACCGAGACAGATTAGGGAGGCCCCAATTGTAATTTTAAGTCAGACTCGTATCAAGCACTTGAGACACATTTAGGAAGGCTTTCGATTTGCTTTTCAGTTTATAAACTCTTTAAAGTTACGAGAATAATATCAAGGTGAAACTTTTTAGCTTCTTTCATTTTCACCTAAAAATGGAAATTTCATCATTTACTCACCCTCATGTCGTCCAAGAAAATGTGTGTGTGTTTTGTCCACACAATGAATGTCAGTGGGGCTCGGTATTGTTTTGGTTTGGACCCCACCCACCGACTTTCATTCAGACAAAAACAGTTGAAACAATTGTCCAAACATCGTATTTTGTGTTCTACAGAAGAACAAAAGCTATACAGGTTTGGAACAACATAATAATGACTTGGTGAACCGTTCCTTTAAGATGCACACATGGCAGAGAAACAGATTTTTAGAGCTCAGTCCTTCAGAGAAAGCTATTTGAATTTGATTCTTGACAGTATGTCACATGGCGCACAAATACGGAGCTGGCGTTTCTAACACATCTTTCAGATCATGTCAGAACCCCTGTTATAGCAAGAGAGAGACTGTCAGGGTCTGTTGGACCCTACGCTGTGCGGAGAGATAGGTGATGTGTCGCCTGATGACAAGATGGAGAAAAAGCTGGGCAAATCGCAGCGTATTTTCCCTTTGTGAATTAAAAACTCCCCTATTTAATCTCTTCTGAACGAACACTGAGGTTAAGCTGGTGCAGATGAGTAATAATGTGGCTGTGAGGACGTCAAATGGGGCTTTGGAGATCTTGTCAGATAGTCCACAGGCCGAAGTGTGGTGGCCGTCGGGTGAGGGTGCAGTGAAGTGTAGAGATATTGCTTAAACGAGATTGTTGAATGTATGACAGGAAGCTTGGCTGGTTGAAGTGGACTTGGCCATGTGGCTTCACTTAACAAGCTTCCCTTGTGGAACAGTAACAAGGCCTTGATAATCTTCAGCAGCACAAACACGGCACAATGAACAGTACTCTTCTCCTCTGGGATAGGATATAAAGAATAGACACTCACAAATATGATTAATGCTAAAAATCAGTTTGAGTGCAAAATAAAAATAAATGGAAACGTTGAAATATTCATTTGCGTTATAAAGAAAAGGGGGCTTTTTAGTTTTGTGTTGCACTCGTAATTTAAAGCAAAACTAAACAACTAGAGAAGTGCGTAATAGTGTTTTTTTTATTGTGAATAAGGGATGTTTTAGCCAAAATTCAAAGCTCTTAAGAGAAATAAACCAATATTTCATATATAATTAAATGTAATTATTTTATTCATTTTTATTATACTACCTTTTAAAAGTACGGTTGAGGTCAGTAAGATGTTTTTAAATAAATATTAAAGAAAAAAATTAAAGAAATATTTTTATTCAATTGAGCAAAGTGACAGTGAAGACATTTACAATGTATCACAGTTTACACAAAAATATGAAGTGGTACAACTGTTTTTAACATACAATATGAAATGTTTCTTGAGCAGCAAATCAGCATATTAGAATAATTTCTGAAGGATCATGTGACACTGAAAACTGAAGCAATGACATTCAGATTTGCATCACAGGAGTAGATTACATTACATAAAATATATTAAAATAGAAAACACTTAATGTAAAAATATTATTACAATTTAAAATATCACATTTTTTTACTGCATTTTTATTCAAATAAATGTAGTCTGACCTGAGTGAGCGTAAGAGAACTTTTGAATGGCAGCATATTTTTAAATAATTCATTTTGGTTTATTTTTTAGGAATGAGTAATAAATGTAACAATTTTCAATATGACTTTAAATTTCACTTACTGTAAGTGTTTTACAGTTGCCAAGCTGTTCTTACAACAGTTTTGAACATTGATAATCCGATCAGACTGTAGAATTAGAGCTGTCAATTTTACACGGAACGATCATATATTGTTCCATATTTTATATTTTGACACTCTTCAAACATTAGCAGAACTGAAGAGTCAGATTTTCTGCCCCAGTTCATCTGTGCGCAGTGCATGTATAGCGTTTTGTGTTTGACAGTGAGTGTGCAGCGCACAGACACTTTAACTTGACAGCCTGAACTCACACTCTTATCAAGTGGGGATTTGAGCCGCGAGACAGGCCTGTGCTTCTCTGTTTTTGGATAATGTGATGTGAGAGGCCCGGACAAATGCAGTAATCTCCATCAGAAGTGTCTACGTAAGGCCTTCAGTGATGCACTCTCACACGGCAGCCCCGAGTCGACATGCACAGCCTGCAACATGAGATCATGTCTGGCCTTTTGCAAACATCAGTAATGCAGCTCCAGCACAAAGTGCCTGTATCTCTAGCATTAAGGAGGCTTTTGGAATCATAAACCCAGATGCAAAGTGTCTGTAAGATTTGATCTGAGGCTTTGGCTGTTCAGGCTGGTTTGTCACTGGATTGTTTTTGAATGATTTTCTATTCATTTTTTCTGATACGGTCCAATTTCTTTAATGCCGTCCTGAAATTCTGAAACTTTTTGGCTGCGCACCATCTGATCAAAGCAAATCATTTGAAGCTGTCTTTAAGAAATGGGGTCAGATTGGGATTTGATCTAATGCAATCCACTACGGCACCGAGCAACATTTTTCTCTCCTTGTTTCTTGATTTATCTGAACGCTTCCAATCATTCCTTCCTGTCAGACGTCCCATTCCTCTATTGAATTACACTGTGGCATAGGCTAGATCCTGCTTAACCGACTTACTGGCTTATTGAGGAAGCATAGCTAATGTCTCTCATTCCCTCGCGAAAGAAAAATTATGTATGCGCACATGAAACATGGGGTTATTTGAAGGAAAGCTCAATTCATAGTAAATCTGTGGACAGGTATTGTGGGCGATATGAGCAAAATCTTATTTCATCCTATGATTGCATTATATTATGGTAACAGTATATATAAGATTGCTGGATATTGCTGGAAATTCTTTTAATTTTTATGTAAATTCAGACCAATATGTTTTATATTTAAGCGTGGAATGTAGTAATGCCTATTTTTGTATAATCTATAGAATTATAATGTACTTTGCAAATCAAATGCATGTCATCTCATTTGAATAATTTCTTTTTGTAATGAATCTTGATGGACACAAACCAAAAGATACTATTTACATACACTGCCACTAAAAAGTTTGGCCGCAGGTTTTTTTTTTTTTATGAAATTAATACTTTTAGCAAGAAAGTATTACTTTATATTTCATATTAATAGAAAAACAATTCAAGTAAATTCTGTTCCTTTGAACTTTCTATTCATCAAAGAATCCAAAAAAAAATGTATCAGGGTTATGTATCAGAGCACAACTGTTTTCAACATTGAGAATAATAATAAGAAATGTTTCTTTAGCTGCAAACCATTTATAAATAATTCAAATAAATGAATAATTGGTGAACTAAGACTTGTTTAAAAATAAATAAATAAATCTGACTCCAAACTTTTGAACTTTATTATAAAAGTATAAGACTGGATCAGTGCAAACACAGCACTTCAAAACACTTGAGTTGAAATCAAAAGACTTGGTCAACACAGTTAAACTAGTCAATTCTGACTGGATAAGTCATATTTTTGGATGTTGTAAAGTAGCTGGAACAAGCTCACCTGTGATCACACATCAGCTGAATTCTATATTAATGCAGAAAGTTCATTTTTATGCAAGGAGGAAATCTGAAAAGCTATCCAGCCAGACACAAGAAATATGAGAAATATGAAACATTTACAGCTATTCCAGCATTAAATGAGATTCTTTGCACAGCAGTCTGGTTTGGGCCATAATCTTTTCTTGTTAAAATCTCTGAGACTTTGTGTAATTGATTTGGCTCACAATTTTTTTTACAGACATCTAAAACAGAATGAAAGTGTCAATTTTTCAAAATTGGGATTTATATATCCTGAATAAATAAGCTTTCCATTGATGTATGGTTTGTTAGGATTGGACAATATTTGGCCGAGATACAACTATTTGAAAATCTTGAATCTGAGGGTGCAAAAAAATCCAAATACTGAGAAAATCGCCTTTAAAGTTGTCCAAATGAAGTTCTTAGCAATGCATATTACTAATCAAAAATGAAGTTTTTGTATATTTATGGTAAGAAATTTACAAAATATCTTCATGGAACATGATCTTTACTTAATATCCTAATGATTTTTGGCATAAAAGAAAAATGGATAATTTTGAACCACACAATGTATTTTTGGCTATTGCTACAAATATACCTCAGCGACTTAAGACTGGTTTTGTGGTCCAGGGTCACATATGCATTTGTTTTTCCATTCAGGCAAAGTCTTTAACAGTTCATGGTAATTCGGCATTTATATGAGTCCTTAAAAGTGTTTTTTAACTTAACTGAAAATCAGAATCTGACACTTTATTGTTTCTCAGCTGTAATTACACAAAAAGCAAACAAAGCAAAGGGCTCATTTGGCTGTGATAATGAGTTTTTGATAAAATGCTCCATTAAGGTCCATTATTTTTCATAAGATCTTTAGGAACGTAAACATTTATAACATTAATAGCTTGGAAAGTTGTTATAACAGCTCCATGCATTATCTCTCATATGAGAATGTGGATATATTGTAAAAGGCTTGTGTGTGGGTTTAGGTGATGAAGTTGAGGAAGTTAGCCCAGCAGATTGCGAACTGCAGACAGTGTCTGGAGCGCTCAAGTGCCCTCATCACACAGGCTGAGCACAGCCTGAAGGAGAACGACCACACCCGCTTCCTCCAGACGGCCAGGAATGTGGCAGAGAGGTGAGACCGCACACACACACACACCGTCACTGCCGCTGCCAGCGTGAATTCAACTTTCAGCTACTCTGCACATTTCCTGGTGCTGCCTCCTCCTTTCAGTTCTGTTGCTTGTGGCTTATATTCAAAATATGCCTTCAGGACTCAATATTTAACAGTATTTGTGCAGCTTTGGGTGTGGAGAGAGACTTTGTGTTGTCATGCGTTTTTGACGAGCAATTAAACACAGGCAGTTTGTTTTGCGTGAATGTAAACAGGTACAAAAACAGGAGGGATCTGTGTTGCAGTATCTAGGCGGTGTAAATGCAGTCTAATAGACCTGATGCTGGCTAAATAATATTGTGCAATAATATTAACCATACAACAATTTTGACGCGAAACTCCTAATGTCTATTTTTTGTTCTTTATTACTTAGTTTACTTGTAAACTCAAAAACAACGATACTTAATGAAAATATATATATTTAATATATAATGAGTTATTATATGTATGAATATTTTTTAGCAAAAAAAAAAACATTCACTGTTCTTAATGTTTTTGTTGTTGTTCTTGTTCCTTATTACTGACTATTTACTTAATATCATGTACTTAAAAAAACTTTCCTTAATGGAACAAAAATGTAATAATTGTTTAATATTATATGTATAAATATTTTATAGATTTTTAATGAAAAAGAGAAAACTATTCACTCTTAATGTTTTTTGTTCCTTATTACTGACTGTCTACTAAAAACTTGGACCTAAAAACAAATTAAATAACAATTGAACAATTATATTATATGTATAAATATTTTATTTTTATAGAAAAGAGAAAACTGCTTTGTTTTTAATGTTTTTTGTTCCTTGTTACTGATCATTTATTTAAACTTGTACCTATAAACAATAACAATTATATCATTTATAGTATTATATGTATAAATGTTTTATAGATTTTAATAAATATAAAATTGAATAATATAGCAATAATTACAGGCTACATGCCATTATTTTATAATATCATTATTTTAAAAAGTCTATATTCACTTTTTATATGATGCTGTGGCATCAGAATTGTTATCAAGAACCGTGAAATTGGTAGAAACTACTGAAATTCTGGTCTCATGGCTTCCTTACTGACTGTACAGTCTTGTTTTATTTGAATTTCATGTGCCACACACATTTCTCTGAGTTTGAGCGCTGCCAGGTGCTGTTTATAATTTCTGTCACTGTGGGTGAAATCACATACAGCCTTATAGCCTGTAAATAGTCTGTTGTAAATAGAAACATTTATAAATTAATTGCCAGTGCCTCTCTTTCCTCCCAGAGTTGCCATGGCCACCGCCTCCTCCCAGGTCCTCATCCCAGACGTCAATCTGAACCAAGCTTTTGACAATTTTGCCCTTGATTTCTCCAGAGAAAAGAAAATTCTGGAAGGACTGGATTACTTGACAGGTAAAACCAGTGAGAAAGCTGAAACCACCTTCCACAAGTGCTTTCTGTGTATGTAGTGCAAAGTTAATGAATACATGCTTTATCTGGGATATTGCCAGAATTTCATCAGCCATCCTTTTTACAGAAGTGAATCAATACATCTCGTCTTGACGATTGCCTTCTTTTCCAGCACCTAACCCTCCGTCTATACGTGAAGAGCTCTGCACGGCCTCACATGACACCATTACAGTGCACTGGACCTCTGAAGATGAATTCAGCGTCACCTCCTATGAGCTTCAGTACACCATCTACACTGGCCAGACCAACTTCATCAGTGAGTCTAAATACACACCTTACATAGCCTGCCATCTCACTCTTTCACCATCTAACCAACATTTATATCTTAGACACAAATATTTCTCAACTGGTTTTGTTTCTGTTCACAAACAATTTCCGTTACACATCAAGTTGTGACCCTAAACAGTACCAAAATTTTTGCCATAGAAATGTAAACAAAGAATTATTATAGTATTGATATTATCAAGGACTGCACAAGCCCATCAATTTAAAAGAAATCATCATAGGCTTTATATAGGAATAAAACATATAGGACTCATGGATGTGACTGTGACTTTTTTCAATTCATTTTAATTTAATCCATTTGATTCTTATTTTTATTTATATTTTATTAAATTTTTTACTTTATTTTTAATTTATAATTTTTATAATATAATATACACACTTTTGCGATCTCTTATGTTCACCAAGGCTGGATTTATTTAATCAGAAATACAATAAAAACAGTAATATTGTGAAACATTATTAATAATATTTTTTTCTATTTAAATATTTTATGTAATGTATTTTTTTTCCTGTGATGACAAAGCTGAATTTTTAGCAGCAATGTTGAAAACAGCTGTCCTGCTTAATATTTTTGTGAAAAATCATGGATTTTTTTTACATTGTCTTTACTGTCACATTTAATCAATTTAATGCGTTCTAGCCAAATAAGAGTATTAATTTCAATTTAAAGAAAAATTTTACTGACCACAAACTTTTAACAGTAGTGTATATCATTTTATTTTCATTTTATTATTTACATTTAGCATTTTGTTTCATCATTTTAGCATTACTTTAAAGCACCAAAATTACTGCTCCATATAAAAATTTCCAAAGGATTCATAGCATTTTTGAACACCTGCCTGTCCCCCCACACCTTTTGTTTTGTTGGTGCACTTGCAAATAAAAGCCCTAAGTCTAGCTTTTACGAATCTGTGGAGTGAAAGAGCTGTTAAGGCTTAATTGCTTAAAGGCCAGGACATGCATAACTTGTTTGGGCTTGGACATTACAGAGACAGCACTCTCTCACTCACAGACCTGCTCCTCAGTTTCCATTCAGCCCGCTTCGGTAACAAACACGGTATATTCATTTCAACCGCTGATAGTTTAGAAGCCCCGAAACATCTACAGAGCTACCGCAGGCTCCTTAGAGGATACAAACAAACAGACACAGAAATGGAGAGCAATGCTTTCTTCCCAGACCTTTTTACAGCATTGCTCTTTGAATGCGGATGCCTAAACGCAGCAATTCTTAGATGCGTATGCTTCACTCCCATGAGATGAAATGCGAGTCTTTGCTGGTGCATTTTCTCAGCCGTTGGCCAAGTCAAGCAAAGTGGCTTCAAAAAAATACTCCGGCCTCCAGTCAGGATCTATCAGCTTTAGATGGATTTCCTTCTATGAGGAAGTTCAATCACATTTAGTTTCAAGGCATTTTTAATGGAATAATGTCTGTAAAAAAAATTTTTTATCTTGCGTTTTATCGTTTATCATATTTGCAGGCCGGTGAAATTGATGGCTTGTTTTACGTTCCCTTTAGCAAAAGTGTATTACATTTTGTAAGCCTCTCATAGTAAAAGCATAATATTCAAGGGCTCAGGCTGGATAACATGCAGGATCTTTTTCATTTATTGTGATCCGTCAGTTTTTATGCCAATAACGTGCCTTAGACATATAAAATAAGTGTCATGTGCTATGTAAAAATCTATACATTCTCTCTGCAGTGCACTCAAGTCCAATATGTGTAATTGCACAGCTGCCATCACTGGAAAACCGACCTTTTGTGATCAATTAAACGTGCACAAAATTCATGTGCATCAGCCGAAACTCAAGCTAATAGAATAAATTAGCTGTAAAATGGACTTTAAAACAAGAAAGCATCATTCGCGGACAGTCGTTCGAGGTTCTGTTGAAAGAGCAGCTCGGGTTTGTCTGCGGACTTTATTGTCAGCTCTGTGAAAGTGAGGGCACTGGCCTGGCATCATCCCTGATTAGATCTGACATGAGCTAATGCTCTTTGCTCCGCTCTCATTGTGACATTGATTGATAGTGATACAAGCCGCCGGACTGGCATGCTAACCTGCAGCAAACAGTATGCAAATGCCGCTGTCCTTGCAGAGGAAACGGGCCACATCACCTAATCTGACGTGCGCACCTCTTGCTCAGGGACGTGTACCGTGACTCATGGGCCATTTATGGAAAACAAGAGAGACGTGGATGTTACGAGGGCCAGCAAACACGTGGTCGAACACAACTGTTAAGCTGACAGTTGTGCGAACGTGAATGAGGTCAGACCAGTCTAACAAAAGACCCTATTATGGTCATTTGACTCTGTGTGTCTGTTTTCCAACAAAACTCTTGTTCATTTGATAATGTGTGTCCCCACAAAACACTAGCTCGATGTGCTGTGCAACCTTGAAAACACCAAAAAATCTTATATAAAGACAAACCCACGCAGGACGGTGAGAGTGTGTTGACAGAGCTGTTAGTCAGCTATTGCATGTAATATCAGTAAGTCAGAAATTGAAGGGATGTTTTCTTTTCTCTGTGGAACACAAAAGAAGATGTTTTGAGAAATGTTGTAGTGTTTTTTTCTACATACAGTTTTTCTCAGAGATAAGTATTGTTGATTTTAAAGCTCATATGAATTGGTTTTAATGAAGAAACTGCAGTTAGCTCAGCCTCTAAAAATCTGTTCTAAGGACAAATGTTAATTTAAATATATATTTATATATATGTTTTTGACCCTGATAATAATTCTCTCTAAATGATACTTTGATTGCTTATTTGAGCTCAACTGCTGTGTTAAGAAGGTAGACAGAATCTGGTTTTAGCTTCATCACAGTTTGTTGGTTCAGTGCTGCACCTTTAAGAAGTTTTAGACCGTTTGCACAACTGTTATACATTATTAAATCTTCCCTGTCAGATGTTGGAATGACAGTCAGATGTTTTCACAATGTTTATGATTTCGAATGGGAGTAATTCTACCCTTGAGGATGTTTATCAGATGATTTTATCCAGATATTAAACAAATTTTTTCAATTCTGGATGAGTTTTAGCTGTCCTAAAAAGCATGATATAGTAACAGTAATAATAATGAAATGAAACATCTTTTTTTATACTAGTATTGTATTAATATTTTTATTATCTTGTAACCATTTAGGGAAAAAAAAGAGGTACCTGAGACAGTGCTATATTGTGAAGATAGTTATGGCTGAAGGGCATGTAGACACTACCAACTCTTCCTTGTCCTCTAAAAACCTTTTTAATACACTACCATTCAAAAGTTTGATGTATTTTTTAAAGAAATTAATATTTTTATATGGCAAGGTTGCATTAAATTAATCAAAGGTAAAAACATTTATAAAGACATTTTATAAAAGATTTCAAAAGGATTACAAAAAAATCTTACAAATCTTAAATTAAAAGATAATAATAATAATAATAAATGTTTCTTGAGCAGCAAATCAGTATATTAGAATGATTTCTGAAGGATAATGTGACTCTGAAGACTGGAGTAATGATGCTGAAAATTCAGGTTTAAAACTTTAAAAAAGATCAATTAAATTATAATAATATTTCATAAAATTACTGTTTTTACTGTATTTTTGATCAAATAAATGCCAACTTGGTGAGCATAAGATATTTGGTCACACTTTATTTTAAGGTCCAGTTCTCGCTATTAACAAACTATTAACTATGATTTTTGCCTCGATAAACTTCTAATCTGCTGCTTATTAATAGTTAGTAATGTAGTTGTTAAGTTTAATCATTGGGAAGAACTAGGGATGTAGAATATGGTCATGCAGAATATGTGCTTTATAAGTACTAATAAACAGCCAATATGTTAATAATAGACATGCTAATAAGCAACTAGTGAGAATTGGTCCCTATACTAAAGTGTTACCAGATATTCTTTCAAAAGCATTTAAAAAATCTTACAGACCTTTAACTTTTGAGCAATAGTTTATACAGTATACAGTATTGCATAGCCTCTCATGTTGCTTAAATAACATGCTTAAAGCACATCTTTCTGGTTGATGCACACTTTCACAGACATCTGCGACATGCTTACCGGGTCAATATTCCCGTCCTGCTTCCATGATTTATCCTCAGCCTTGATGGTCCTGTATCTGAAGGGAATCTCAAAGCACCATCATTGAGCAGATAATCACAAGACTGGCCAGCCAGGCATTGATTAAGTGTCATATTATTTTTGCATGATGGCGTTGGTCGTTGTAAGACGATGCATCATGATGCTAGGTTTCTGTTTCTTTTTAGTGGTTCCTGCCAAAGCCAAGGTCTTTGTACCTTAAGATATTCATAAGCTGGGCTTTGGAGAGCTGCCCAAGAATGTGAATGTGAAATGAAGACACAGTCCACAGTAGCCACCGATCAGAAGTGAGACATTATTTTTGCGGTGAATGTGAGCGTATGTTTTTGCATCTCTAAGCAAATATGTTCATGTGGGATCATAACACATCCACATACTGTCCATACTCTTAACATTAATTCTTCTTATGACAGTGCATGTCCTGTTGGCACTGATGATATCTAAACACATGCACAGTCCTGGAAACACACACACACACACAATAGAAGCATCAAAGACTAGTTTGGATTTGCCGACAGTATTGGGAGCAGCCCCGTTCCAGTTTTGTGTTTTAGCTCCCTTTCATCTGCCAATACACACACACACACACTTATGCACAGTCTAGGATCCCTATTCACCCTGCCTTCTTTTTAGCCAATGACACATACCTTCATCTGGCCCTCTTTGAAGTCTCTCTCCCTCTGAATGTCAAGCAACAGCAGAGAATTTACAATGTAAGCAGCATATTGTAGTCTGCTATGCTAATTCCATTCATCAAACAACAACATCAAACGCCTTTTTGGATATGGACGTGGATCAAATGACTTTTTTGCTCGTGAAAAAATATTGCAGACGTGCAGTTGGTGGACGCGAATGATTAATACTTTATAAGCTTTGTTTTCTTTTTCATCCAGTCATCAGATGTTATACTTTTTTATTTACTTGAATACTTAAAGTTATATGTAATTACGTTTATAAGAAGGCATCTTTATTCCTTAGACATGTGGTTTCTGCTCGGCTGAGTGATGCAGTAGATGTCCTTGTGAAAAGGACGTTTTGTGCAAACTGTAAGTGGTTGAACGAGGGATTTTTAAGAAATGGCTGATACTGATCTAGATAGCAAGTGGCTAATATAATGTTGGTATTAATATAACTGATGTATTTGCTCAAAATTGATTTTTTTTTTTTTTGTACATTTTGTACATATTATTATTATTATTATTATTATTATTATTATTATTATAGGCTCCAGCATCCCTACAACCACACTGTAAAAAAAAAAAAAGTTGAGCCAACTTAAAAATTTAAGGCAACCAGCTTCAGCAGATTTTTGAGTTGTCTCAACTTATTTTTCAGGAAATTTCTCAACTTTTTGTTGTATAAACTTAAAACAAGAAGTTGAGAAAACTCAAAAATCTGCGGAAGCTGGTTGCCTTAAACTTTTAAGTTTGCCCAACTTTTTTTTTTTTTACAGTGCATACATAGAAGAATAAACAGTTTGGGTATTTTATTTTGTTTTGTTTTGTTTTGTTTTGTTTTGTTTTGTTTTGTTTTGTTTTGTTTTGAGAAGAGGAATAGCCAGGTGAGACAAAGTTAATATATTATGTATTCTATCTATCTGTCTTCTTTTTTTTATTATACAATTAACAAAAGCAAAAAGGCCTCTAACACTAGCTTGCTCTATTCTTTTTCTGTTCTATCTGTTTTCTTTTTATTTATTATATAATTTTAAAAAACCTTGCTATGTATACTGCGTTAGCTAACTGAGACTTGTTATAGCACTTGCATATCATTGCTCTTTTGTTGATTTTGATTGCTTCCATTATCCTCATTTGTAAGTCGCTTTGGATAAAAGTGTCTTCTAAATGACTAAATGTAAATATTAATATAACTGATATAAACAATATGAATAATGTAAATATTCAGTATTCGTTTTTAGTAAATTTAGCATTATCGTCATCATCATTATTCATTATTTTACTACATCATTTCTTTTGGAAGTTGCAATTCTAATTGCATTGAATATATCTAGAGAGCAGGGTGGCCAGTCGTTGATATTTTATTGTAATTGATTTAGATAAAATGCACTCAAAATTATTAGTGCTTATGAAATGCATTTGACAGACTTTGAGCGGCAATGCCAGTGGTCTGGTTTCCTGAGGACATTCTGGGCAAATGGTTCATCATGAGAAACTGGATTGAGGGGCATCTGTTTGCCTGAGGCAAACATCCCGAGTCTCTCTACGAACGTGTGCTATATGTGTTTTCATGTCAAACAGGAATAGGCATGCCTTGAATAATGAACTTCATATGTTCCATTCCCTTTATAGAATCATCACACTGTTCAAAAATGTATTGGGTAGTGATTATTATTTCACTGTTCTTCTATGTTAATAATGAGTGCTAGCACAGTCCTAAGAGTGATTGTAAAAAAAATGTGCTGAATCTGTGATTGATGTTATGCTCTGTCTCTCTTACCTTGCAGGTCTGTATAACTCTGTAGATAGCTGGATGATTGTGCCCAATATCAAGCAGAATCACTACACAGTCCACGGCCTGCAGAGCGGCACTCGTTACATCTTTTTCGTCAAGGCTATCAACCAGGCAGGCAGCAGAAACAGCGAACCTGCTCGACTCAAAACCAACAGTAAGTCCAGGCCTCATGAGCTGTGCTAAGGATCTATAAACCTCATGGTAGTCGTCAATCGATATGGCTTTTTCAATAGCTGATGCCAGTATCTTGATAGCAGTATGCAGTATATTCCCAAAATGAACGTTTATTTTACACAATATTTACTCAGCATTCACTTCAAAAATATAGAGTGCTGCAGGCATGATATATTTTTGTAGTTCAGCCCAGAAGTTTGCATCACCCTGGCTCCCTCAAGTAAAAGCCTTTGAATTTTTCCATTAGCCTTTGAATTTTTTTCGTACATGTTTTGTTCATCAAGATAATCCTCACAAATGAACACAGCTGTTAGGAATTTTGAAGCCTAAAATCAAAACCGCCAGAATGAACCCTTGTATTAAGTTTGAATAATGGATTAGACTTTTATGTTGCAGCTCAAATTGACACACTCAATTTGATTCAACACAATTTACCAAAAATCACACTATGAAAACGAACAAAAATAGTAAACCTTAATGCTTCTCACACGTTACAATAAAAACAAATACTAGAACATGTAATTTTCAAACTGTATTTAACAAGTTTTTTTTTTAATATTAACATTATTATAAGCAGTATTGTAGAAATTATTTTTTAAATGCCAAATGTGTAATTGTAAATACACTCAGAGGGTATTGGCATAACAAAATGCATAAGTTTTTTTTTTTATATTTTGGGTCAGTGCAGTTGATGCTGACCATGAAATTCAGGGTCAAATTTACTTGTGACCATCATAAACATAAATAAACATTTTGCATGCACATACGCACATTAAGTTTTCCTTTATTTATATGCTTGTTTGTTTTTCAAGACATGTAAAAGCTTCAAAAAAAATCACTAATGTAGTATTATTCATGTATTTTATGTTGTAGAATAAAACATGAAAACATCTTGAGCTTGTTTTAACCACAGACCTTGTTTTAGGCATTTAACCAAAAACCCTTTCAAAAAAAAAAAGGATTGACTTCAGGACAATGGAATTGAAAGTACAAAAATGCTAACTGTTTCCAGGTTTAAGGACTTGTTTCTGGCTGCAGCACTCTATATACTCCCAAAATGATGATTTGTTTTATAAATTCACTCAGAAATATTTGTAAATGGAAAATATGCCCTGAACCCCAACTGTTACAGGATATTGGTAGCAGGAAAGGTTAGGGACTGATGCGAATAATCTTAAATTATCAGCAGATTATCTGAATGATAAATCTGGCCAAATGCACCAGTCTACTCCTCTTAGGTCTTATACCCTGAGTCCTAGTATATATGGAGGTTGTACATCAGTGTAAATGCAGCAGCTCTGTCATAGTCTACCGCTCAATACCTTTATCAGTGTTCCATCTGTCACAGGCACCCGAGCATGCAAATAATGAGAACCATCAGTTGGTTTGGTGTGTGTGTGTGTGTGTGTGAGAGAGAAAGAGAGAGAAAGAGAGGTCTGGGAAAGCCCGGGTCCCTCACCTAAGCTGTCAGACGTTAACCAGCCTTCTCACAGCAAAGAACTCAATCAAGATGAAGCGCACCAGCTGACAGCATTCAAATGGGTTATTGCATCAGAGTCTCTCCGCAGCCTTGTGGAGGAGTTTGAGAGAGAAATACAGGAATGTCTGGAGGAAACGGCAAGCGCTCATTTTCATTGCCTGTTTCTTCCTCTCAGTCCTCTGCTTTCTCGTGGTTCCTCGAGCTTCTGTGAGAATGCAGCAGGAGTATCTCTCTCGCTTTCCATCATTCACCCCCACCTGTCGTTTTTGGTACTGTAATAATGCTGTTTTTAGACAGCAGTGCCATTAAATGCCATTTTCTCCCAGACACACACAGAGCTGCGGTGTTTTAGCTGTGTTGTGCTGTGAAAGCCTGTCCTACAAAAATGTAGGGGAGCGTATATACGGTATGTTGCTGTAAGTTTACTGATATTTAGACTCAAAATGCAAGCCCTTTAAAATGCTTTAGTGTTGTTTTTTGGACACCCAGAGAGAAGAACTAGTAATTATCTGTAATGTTGCGTATAAGATTGTAATATTATTTAAACGTAATATTGTGAAATATTATTACAATTTAAAATAACCGTTTTCTGTTTTCTATTTTCTATTAAACTGTATTTATTCCTGTGATGTTAAAGCCGAATTATCATTACTCCAGTCTTCAGTGTCACATGATCCTTAAGAAATCATTCTAATATACTGATTTGCTGCTAAAGAAACATTTATTATTATTATTATTATTATCAGTGTTAAAAACAGTTTGCTTTGAATAGAAATCTCTATTCAAAAATCTTTTGTGACATTATAAATGTCTTAAATGTCACTTCTGATTATTTTAATGTGCCCTTGCTGAATAAAAGTATTAATTTCTAATAATTTTCTTTAAAAAAATCCCAAACTTTTGAACAGCGGTGTGCTGCTTAGATAACGCTGCTATTGAGAAAAATGCTATAGAGATTAAGCACTACTGTTATGCTTAATGCTTTGGGAAAATTATCCAAGGTATAACTTTCTCTCTTTGAACTACGGTAACATTAGCATTCAAAGTAGGACGTTTAAGGCTGCTGTATATAGTAGCTATTCACCAGAGAAGACATTTTAACCCTTGCATAGTCAAAGAATCCACTGTCATTTGCCACAGCTGTGGCTTCTGCCCATGTGACCATATAAAACAGGAAACTGATTTTGGGCCAGTTCTCTGATTTATGTTTTCTCCGGCACACACGTACTCGCCATGCCTACTCGACCGTGAAAGTCCAGACATTTCCCCCGTCTCAAGAGAAATGCTATTTAAAGACATTTACATAATCATTTCCTGTTTGATTCAGGAATCCAGAGTGAGAGCGTGCTCAACCCCCAGTCGAATCCTAGAGCTCATGCTTTATCATCTACAATTAATTTCTCAGCAGCCTTTGAGTGGTGACTGCAATTTGCAAAGGCAGAGAAGATGTAGAAGCGATCGTATCACAGGGCCACTCAATATGAAATGTACAGGGGCCAAAGAGCAGGATCCCCTTAGCCTCAAAAGCCACATTCGTAATGTTTTATTTAATTAATTTTATATTAATGAAGCAAATGAGCTGTGTGGTTATGTGGTATGACATATATAAAAAACTTAATATTAAGTCAAGTTAAATTTATATCAAAGTCAAATTAAATTTATATGACAATACACATTGCTTCAAAGCACCTTTACAGAAAATCATGATGTTAATTTTTATAATATCTTAATATCTTCATATTTAAAAGTCACATTTAGTAGATTTAAGCTGGCTTATGATATAGTTTATATTATGCGACAATACAAACAATCAAGCAGTTGAGATTTGCAATAGTGTGTAGATAGATAGATAGATCGATAGATAGATAGATACATACTACTGGATATACTTACATTTCTTACTTTATATAAAGAGCTTGCTGACACTATAGTTGCATTTTGTCACAAAAATAAAAATCATGCAATTGAGATTTACTATATAGTATATATCACAGTAACAGTACATATCATGGCATATACAGTATATACATTTTTTGGTTACACTTTATTTTAAGTTGTCCTTGTTACAGTGTAATTATACATTTAAGTACTGAGTAATATTAATTAACTACATGTACTTACTGTATGGTTAAGGTTTGGCTTAGGGTTACTTGCATGTAATTATGCATAATTTATTGTTATTATAATAGTAAGTACAATTAGCATGTGTAACAAGGACAACTTAAAATAAAGTGTTACCAATTCTTTTTTTTAGAATTATTATTTATTTATTCACTTAAAGCTGCGGTCCGTAACTTTTTTTTGGTTAAAAATGATCTGAAATCAATATTTGAGCAAGTACATAACCAGCTAGTGTTTAAAACTATCGTCTTACTTTAGCCTGATTCACAACGGTTAGCTTATAATAATGTTTTCTAATTTGAGTGGTACAGGTAGGTTTTCGTGAGAAATTCGAGCATAGCACTGCGTCATTACGTCATGTCTGTAAACATAAAGAAGTTGTCCCGGCTACTAAGCTATATCGCATGTAAAGATCCTGCAGGTGGCACATCGTTTATAGCCTTTTCCCACAGCAGCTAGAATAATTAAATGTATCATTTTGATGGCGGATTGTAATCCTGAAAGGATTATGTGTTTATGAAACACATGAGAATGAAATTAAATTATATTCCAGTTTTAAATGTGCTTCTGATTACAGATAGCCTGGGATTACACAAGATTTGTGTTTTAAAGAAAACCAGTTCGAAAGAAGAATAATTTGCTTTTTGGGTTAAAAGAATTTCTTAATATCAAATTCGAATGGCATGACAATTAGATTAGACTGTACAGAAATTGAAATCTACACGCTAATACATACTATACCCATAGTCACGCAATGCTGATGTTGTTAACATTAATAATTTTGAGAATAAAGTATAACAATAATAATAATTTGCATGGTTTGATGTGATATGAGCTAACCGATCGTTAGATTTAATCACCATTGGTAGCGCGATTTATGGTAATGCTTTTTTCCTCAGTTGGTCAGAACAAATGTGGCAGACTTGTTACTTACTTGTTCAGATGGCAACATACGGTGAAAATTCTTATTTGGGTCTATATCTAGCCTATATTCCAAGATATAGGCTAGAATCTGTGATTGCGAAGTACAGTAAATATACACGCCGGTGCGGTGACTGACAGCTACACATACTCCTCAAAACATTAGATTCATCCGCGCTGGAGTCGTGCCGACGCACAACCCCACGCAAGGAAGATAATTCCGCAAGCAGCTGCAATTCCAGGTTTTCAAACAGAGATGGCGACACAGAGGCAAAACGTACGGACTGCAGCTTTAAATATTTTGTAATTTTATTGATGTACACCAAAAGAGAACCTGGAAAACCCACTGAAATGAATACAATAGAACAGAGTGTGTGTGTGTGTGTGTGTGTGTGTGTGTGTGTGTGTGTGTGCGCGCGGTCTGTCCACCGTGGCCACCCTTCCTCTTTATTTACCGCTCCTGCTTCTCCATCCCCCAGTCCATCGCCAGGCTCTACGTGACTGTGCCTGAAGCGCAGCCAGGCTTACAGAGCAAGAACGGGAAGACATCGAATGGCTCTTTGCAGGTTGTGCTGAAATCAAAGTTTGATTTCTCCAGCTGAACTTTGGATGAGATAATATGTTCAAAAGGCATTGCTGAGATCCATAATACAGACAGCAACAGGGGTCTGAGCACAAATTCAAGTCTAGACACATCAAGCCAAATCACTGCCTTTCATTCCCACTGATCTATCTTTTATTCCTCAAATGGATCCTCTTTCTTCTTGTTTTCTCTCTTCTGCTTTGGTTGCATTGTTAATCATAGTATATATCATTAATCCAGACTGATTGTTCTTTATTTGAGCAAGTCCCTCCTTTGGTCTCAATGCATTTTGAAGATTTTTAATGATATTTTTGCACTGTTTGTCTTTTGATATGGTATCATCCAGCTGTAGCAGATTAAATATGTTTATTGATTTATAAAGTAACCCCAAAAAGTATTTGGACACTTCAGCTACAGTTTCATCGTTTATTTTAAATAAGATGGATAGCAAAGCACATTTTGTTAGATTCTACAACATAAATAGATACCGTTTTCAAAATGAAGAGAGAGTATTGCAACACTTTCCCGCTTGTCATACTTTAGTGCAACATGTTCACAGTTAATGTGATGAACTGCACCTGGTTACTCAGATAGAACAACCTGTGTAAACTTGAGGAGAACTGATTTCAGCTTCAAACATCGCTATACTACTGACAGTAGACTTTTTTGCCAGTAAATTTTACCACAGTTTTGCTAATGTGACCTCAGGTCCACTCTAGAGCTCCAATATGTCTTATAAACTTAAAAAGTAAAGGTGTATGAAACAAATTTTAGCTGAAGTAAAGCGATGCAGGTTTGAGCCTCATCTGTGCCATTTCCTAGACCTCCGTTCTTCCGTTCTTCTGTCTGTTCTTCTCTACTGTATTATCCAGTAAAGACTCATAACAAGTAAAACACTTTCATATGACCTTTGAGAAATGAAGGATATTTTAAGCAAAATATAACATTTTGGTAATTGCTTTCTTCATTATGAGAAATAACAAGTGACAGCTCAAGTTTTCTTTTTCTGGGTGACTAGCTTTAATGTCATGTTTACTCTGCCCTGTAAAGGTAGAATTTTGAATGACAGCAGCACTAAATAAGCCTGTCTGTTTGTGTGTGTGTGTGTGTGTGTGTGTGTGTGTGTGTGTGTGTGTGTGTGTAGAGTCACACTGTGTTCCTATAGGAGGTCTCTGCTGTTTAATCAGCACTGCCATGGCTGGTGACCGTACATAAAGCCAATATGAGAAATATCACATGACAAGCAGCCCCAAGGGCAGCCATGTTTGCTTGTTGTTAAAAGATCTCAGAATAATATTTACTCGTCATGAACAGCGTAGACATCGCTCAAGCTGTCAGCATTCGGCCCTCCCCTGCAGAAAACACACCATAACAGCCCGGCCCAAGAACAGGAGTCAAGCCAATCATGTGACCTCACTACACATCTTAAAGAAAAACACACACTAGATTTGTGTGTGTGTGTGTGTGTGTGTGTGTGTGTGTGTGTGTTATGATATATATAATTTATGAGGACACAAAGGTGTATAATGGCATGGGTATTACAACATAAATATGGTTTATAAGGACACTTCCTGTGTCCCCATAAACTAAATGGCTTAAAAACATACTAGTCTGTGTTTTTTGAAAGTCTAAAAATGCAGAAAGTTTTGTGTGAGGGGTAGGATTAGGGAGAGTCGATAAAAAAAATGCACTTTGTACTGTATAAAACCCATTACGTCTATGGAGAATCCCCGTAAACCACGTGTGTGTGTGTGTGTGTGTGTGTGTGTGTGTGTCTAATATTTTACTTATATAATGGAAATGTTATAATGGAAAATTTTGGAAATTGAAATATTTCATAGAACTTTCATTGATAACATTAACAACTTTGGAAATGCTTTCATTAGCAGATCAAAAATAGACTGACCATATTCTAAGATAAAAGTTGTCTAATACATAAAAAGATAAATAAGATGAAAAAATACTGAAAAAACTTGATTCCTGAGAAAAAAAAGAAGAAGAACTAGTAACAACATTGTGTATATTTGATCTATGTATCTATATAAATATTATACATATTATAATATTAACATTATAATAGTATAATTCAAAAAATTAAATATAAAATATAAAAAAATATATAAATATAATATTAATTCAATACAGTCAATAATGTTTTATGTACTATATATATATGGAAGGGAATTGGTGAAACATATAATATTAGACAACTTATATTACTAATAATACTATTACAACTAATAAAACACAATAATATATATTATTGTGTGTTTACATTAGTAGTTTAGCTGTAGTAGTAAAAGTTGTATTATAAGTTGCCTAATATTTTATATTTCACCAAATTCCCTTCTGAACTGAAAATGATCTTATTTGCTGTTCTGAAAGACACTGCAGTGCTGTTTTTTATGTCATGGTCACAGCTGGCACTACACATTATGTTGTTGTCACTGTGAAATGCACATTTTAGTGCTTTACAAATAACCCTTTGAATATATGTGACACAGGCATCAGCGTCTACAGCAGCTGTCATAAATCTAGTTTTTCTCTCACTCAACACTGCTCATTTTTGCTCGCTCAGCTCCACTATGTAAAGTATATATTTCTCCACAATAAATCAATATATTTCTCTAGTCTTTTCATTTTAATTTTTAACTTTGATGTACCTTAGTATTTAAACTGTTTTTATATTTCTAACTACATACTACATGCTTTCATTAACATAAATAAATATTCTGCAGAAAACCATCCTAATTTTCAACATAATTTCTTGTAGTTAAGTGTATAAAAGTATGTTTTTTAATTCCCCGTTTTTAAATAAAAATAGCACAATAAAGACCTTTCTTCTGACACCTGCACTGCACAATTATGCCATTTTACTTCTTTTTGTCTTGAACAGTTCATCAGTTTTATAGTAGCGGGCAATAAGCATTTCATGGGATTCTCGCTTTTAGCCTGGTGTGTGTGTGTGTGTGTGTGTGTGTGTGTGTGTGTTTGTATGCATACATCTGCATCATTTTTCCCAGTGCTCTCAAACACATGCTGTAAAATGGCATGACTGCACAAGTGTTGAGAATGGCTGCGCTCGCAGCGATAAGCAGTTCAAAGACAAGAGCGTGTTAATGTAATTGGCTTCCAGCAGCACATTGCCAGAACCTTTCATATCTGGGCGCATTAAACCTCACTCTGGGTTGAGATGATTGGTTTGTGGGCAGGGACGGAGCGTAGCTGATTGTTTTCCTGCATTGTCAGTCATTACGCCGGGGATAGGAAGATTTAGACATGCCAGAGTTAAATGTCGGGTCTGTGGGGTCACCTCTGCTTTTCAAGAAATATAAAACTCAAATCATATACGTAGCAGACTTCATTTAGCATTTGGTTCTCTCTGTCTTTAACTCTCTCTCACACACACTGTGCCTTTTATCACATCCGCTCATCTCCTAATTAACCAGAAGAGCTCAATCTGACATTTAACAAATTGCACGAATTCCAGCAGACCAGTGAGAGTTTCTTCTCAGGTCACCAAACTCATTCCCCACTGGCTCTTATTACATGTTCCTGATGTATCTCACCCATCTCTGTCCTCTCCGCTTCTCAGGTCAGCCTTTCAAACTGGACCCCAAAACGGCCCATAAGAAGCTGCGCCTCTCCAATGACTGTCTGACCATGGAGAAGGATGAGAGCTCCCTGAAGAAGAGTCACACTCCGGAGCGCTTCAGCGGAACCGGATCCTATGGTGCCGCTGGCAACGTCTTCATCGACAGTGGCTGCCATTATTGGGAGGTTTTACTGGGCGCCTCCACATGGTGAGTGATTTCAGATTTTCAGGCTTGTAAATGTTATGTTAATAGGCAATTGTCAAAAGTGTATAATAGGCAATTGAGTAACACTCCCCATAGATCATTTGCTAAAAGCTGAAAATTATGTCATTACCTGCCAACTCTTGTGTTGCTTGAAATTTATTCCTGTAAAATAAAAACAAAATGTCAAAGCTGCTCTTTTCCACACTATAAAATGTAATGATAACTATATTAGCGCCCACACCAATGTACAATAATATTTAGTTTATTATTAACAAGCTGTAGTTATGCTGTCTGATGCTTTAAATGCTCTTTAAAATCAGAAGGATTCTTATTTGCCTGCTGTATTTTTAGCATTCATCAGCTGAAAAAAAATAGTTATCATCTATAACGCTTTTCTTTAGCAAAATGTCTTGTAACAAATATATATATATATACTGTAAAAAAACACAGTCAGAAATATATCCAGTGTAAAATGTGTATGATCTTAATGTAATGTTACTCTTGACACGTAGAGATTTCTGAAATATGCAGTTAAAAGAGTACATTGTGGCCATTGTATGTAATTTTTACATTGTTACAATTTTGTAACTTTTTTTCTGTTATTTGGTAATATTAATGACTTGTCATTATTTGTGCTTTCTGAAAAAGGTATTAGGCTTTAGAACATTCCTACTGATCGCTGACTGCCAAGTTCAGTTGAATTTTTACTTGGTGCATTAAAATTTTGGGAACCCAGATCGTAGACGCTAAATAAAAAACATAGTACTAAACTTAAACATCTTATATAATGAACTAACAAGTTGTTAAAACAGTTATTCATTCCTTTGGTCACGTCTTTTATATTATTTAAAATCTGTTTCCCTTTCAGGTACGCTCTTGGTGTGGCTTACAAGTCAGCACCCAAAAACGAATGGAGCGGCAAAAACTCATCGTCTTGGGTTTTCTCGCGCTGCAACAACAACTTCCTGGTGCGGCACAACAACAAGGAGTCGATCGTGGAGGCGTCGCTACAGCTGCGTAGGGTCGGGGTGCTGCTGGACTACGACAACAACGCCCTGTCCTTCTACGACGCCATGAACTCCCAGCACATATACACTTTTGACGTTTCCTTCCTGCTTCCAGTGGCTCCTACCTTCATGATCTGGAACAAGTCATTGATGATCATGTCAGGGCTGCCCGTGCCTGACTTCGTGGACTGCAGCGAGCAGCAAGAAGGCATCTGCCGCCAACAGGATTCACCCTATGTGTCCGGAGTGAAGAGCTGCCACTGAGGCATCATTGGAGTTATTCCAGAAGGTTCCCTCGCCCTTCTTCTTGTCCTGGTTTTCATAACTAGGTTGAAGTTGGATCTTTAGTTGTTCCTGATAGTTCTGGTCACATTAATGAGCATTAAGCGATTGGGTTATGAGCTCTCAGATTTAAACAGCTGAAATGGGGGAAATTGTAAATTATTTATGACTAAACATTGGTTTGCTTTTTTGTCAGTTTTAATGTATTCCTAAAAGCACTTTTTAGAGTTGAATTTGTTGCCCCTGTGTGTAAAAAAAGTCTTGCTAACTTGAGACAGGGTTGGACTTCCTTTTGGACCGAATATAATGGATTATGTTAGGATGACAATTTGGTGTTTCTAATAAGGGTTACATTTATTATCTGATGGGTCTATAACACTTTTCATATTCAGGGAGAAAAGATGATGCTTTGGTTTAAAATATGTCTGAAGATGATGGCATGATATGTATTTCCTCTGTGATTTGTTCTCACTATCTCAGTTTTTTTGTGAACAGCATGAGGCACAAGTTCCCCAGGTGTTTTTTAACATGTATCTTTAATAATTGATATACGATGTGTCGCAAAATCCCATCTGTGGAGGTGTTCGTCCATTGACACGCATTCAAACGCCATCAAGAACTGAATATTTATCAGATCCATCCATTCAAAAATATTTGAAAGATTGGCAAAAAGACATGTCGATTCATCCGTTTACCATTCAAACGTGCATCCAAAGCAAATACAGTCTAGTAGTTTTATTTTCTTAATGGCTGTTGTGAATCTTCCGCGATCTTCCGCAGTGTGACGTTCAGGGCTGTAATAAGGATACCCAGTCTTGGGATAAAGACAATCACTTGTGCTAATGCAGGCAAAAAAATCAAGTGTGTAGCAAGAGATCTTTGCAATAGCATGCTGAACTTGAGATACTTCCCCAAGAAAGTGGTTTGTATCCATTCAGTTCAATGTAAATATCCAGATTGGGAAGTATTCGTACTACTGACGCCACTGTCCTGCTGCAGATTTTGCTTTTTGTCAGTGGGGTTTCCTCTTTGCTCTGCTGAATGTACATGATTGCTTTGATTCTTTTTATATCTTTCTGATTGAAAGCACAGAGCATTTTACCATTACATCCTCTTTGCAAGCACAGGAAGTATGTGAATCCTCCTGTTACATCTTGAGAGCTTAACATCTCTACAAATATATAGAGGGGATTCACTAAGAACAAGTTGTGTGCACTGATAGCATTGTTATTTGCGTTGGATAAGGAAGTGAAACGACGTTTATCCAACACAGTCTTACGGCAATTCGTAGCTATTTTATGTTTTGGAGAATTGGTGGCTAATTCGTATGACTTTGTACAATCTCTTATGTACATTTTCATGCGATCTGCTTACTCCCCATTGGCGGTTAGGTTAGGACCTTTACTCTTACAGAATCAGCACCTTGTAAAATAGTTACGTTTTCTCATGAGATCAGGTTGCGTTTTCTTCACTTCTGACAGTTTTTCCGGCATCCTTCATCCCAGCATCGGTCTATATAGACTCTTTCTCCTCCATGAACGTGAACTCATGAGTTATTTTAAAGTTTAATCTGTGACTGAATGATACATTAATGGTGTAGTAGAGCAATAATGAACTTAATTTGTTAGCATTTATAATGATTTCTGGCCTCAAAGTCTCAAAACTATTTCCACTTCATCGTTGGCCAAATTTGTCCTAGTCTCAGGCAAAAAATGTATATCTGAATGCCATAATGAGACACTTTTTAGATTGATGGAACTTATTTAGTGAGTTCTACACTGCTGAAAGTGCAAGTATGAGTGACGTGTGACACAGCAACGTCAAATCATTGTCAGTGTGTTTCCTGTATGAATGTAACCCTGAGATGTCCACTACTGCACTGTCCCTCCGTCTCAGTTCATTCAGTCACACTGTTGTCAGTTCTGTTGTCGCTGTCATGTGTCTTGGTCTCACATTCTGACAGTCTGGAGTGTGCAGCCCTGCATGCTAAAATGAGCAAGATGACATGTACTGCAGAAAGTCTTCAACATTTCCATTGATCATTAGTGATATCCCTAAGCAAATCTTGAGGAATTGTTATTTTTTGGTCACTGTTCATGTGAAAACTCATTTTCAGGCTTTTCTGAGCCTGAACGGTAAACGTGAGGAGCTTGAAAGCAGAACTCGCGTGTCGATCTCTGATCTAGTTTGATCTATTTGTTCAAGTGCGATTCACTGGGTCATTGCATGACGATCTGGCCCGCCTCGAAGCATTTCCTGTGGTATTCTCTGCTGTTTTATATAAACATTTTTTATGAGAAATGTCCAGGAAAGATATTGTTATGGCATATCAGGTTTCCAGTTAGCCGTGCTTTTCTTTGCATTTAAGACTGATGAACTAATTACATTTCTGTTTTCAAGCAATTGTTTTTACATTTCTGAACAAACAAAAAAAAAAAAATGAAAGAACCGAATCCTCTTCTTTGATATTTCCGTCTTTATTATGTGCTCAAGCAGCTGTGTGTTCATCAACATAATGCTCCTGTTTCAATAGATATAACTTAGCAAAAACAGAATGTAAATCATAGGAGGAAATATATATTATATAAAAATTGTATAATATACAAAAAAAGTATATATAGATATATGAGCTATTGTTATTTATGTGAGTCCAAATAAAAGTCTGATCCCAAATGTGTGTTTTGTTCCATCATTGTCCTGTTTTCCTGAACATTGTGTTGTAGGAGGAGGTTAGTAATGCCAAATGAATATGCCCATAAGGTTATGAGCAAAAATGCATAGGAGGAGCCCTGCTGCACTGGCAGGGCACTCAGTGCCCACAGTCATGTAATAGGGCATTGCTTATGTTCCTCAGCTGCTATATCTGGCACAAGGGAGGGTTCCACACTCAGCATGCCTGACACAAAGGTCACCATAACAAGCTTTCACAGTTATAAGCCTCAGTCATATGCAGTCGTATAGTAAGGTTGTTTAAATGCCATTGCAAAGGTATTTCATAGGTATTCCATATTTCAAGTTTCTAAATTGTATGCATAAGAAATATCAAGCAGTTGTTAAATAAACTGTTCTTGCCTTACTCTGCATAA